>PVJS01026154.1:5699-27310 GCA_004027185.1 Glis glis | reverse complement strand
CCCTCCCTCTCTTTCCCTTTGATGCTGAATAGTCTCCTCCAGCATCGGTTTTTATCACACTTAGTATTCCATTGTATATTTAATCAATGTCCTATTGTTGAATGCGTAGATGATCTCCAGCTGGAATACTCTCAAGGTAGGCTTGTTCAACTCAGTGGATAATGAACACTCAAATCACTGCTTGTCCTACTGCCTCATCTCTTGCTGTTCCTAAACTTACACTTTCCATTCCTGCAATAGTAGTTTTTATAGCACGCGTGTATATTGTTCCACAACATCATACATTTGGTTCTATTTGTGCCCCATGCCACCCCCTCTGAAAATACCCTTGCCTTGTAGTCACTCGTGTTAGTGAGAGTTGTCCAGAGAAACAGATCTAACAGGAAATATTGAGACACACAGAAAGAGATTTATTCTGAGGGACTGGCTCTTGTGATTATAAAGGCTGAGAATGAATACAGTCTGCCATCTGCAAGCTGGAGGTCCAGGGAAGCTGGAGGTATAATTACAGTCCAAACCCAAAGGACTGGATACTGGAAGTGGTAACATTCAAGGACAGGAGAAGACGGGTGTCCCAGTCTCAAGCCAAGAGCAAATTTTCCATTCTACTGACCTTTTGTTCTATTTAGGGCATCAACTGATGAATGAATACCTAAACTGTGATATATCCATCCCAGGTAATATGAACTGGCAACAAAAAGCACATTGTGATATGTGCTCCATTTATAAAATGGACAAAAGATGTGAATAGACATTTCTCTACAGAAAATATACAAATGGCCAAAAAGCACATGAAAAGATGTTCAACATAATCCATTAGGAAAATGCAAATCTAAACCATAATGAGGTACTATTTCATACCCATCAGGATGTCTACTATCAAAAATAAGAAAATAACAATTGCTGGTGAGGATGCAGAGAAACTAGAACACTTAGATGTTACGGATGGACATAAAAAATAGTGCAGCTACTTTGGAAAACAGTCTGGCAGGTCTCTAAAAGGTTAAACCTTAAATTACCATGTGGCCCATCAATTCCTCTTATATATACCCCACCAAAATTAAAAATATGTCCACACAAAACCTCATAAATGAATGTTTATAACAGCATTATTCATGATAGCCAAGCAGGAGAACAATCCAAATATCCATCAAATAATAGATGAATGGATAAATGAAATGTGGTATATCCATAAAAGGGAATTTTATTCATAAATAAAAGGGAGCAAAGTATTGATACATGCTACAGCATGGTTGAACCTTGAAATCATGATGCTAAATGAAAGAAGCAAGTCATAAAAGATCACATATTGTAGGATTCACTGATATGAAATGTCCAGAATAAGCAGCACTGTAGAAACAGAGAGTAAACAACTGGTTTCCTAGGCTACAGGGCTAGAGGGAGGAGGGAATGGGGAATGACTGCTAATGGATATGGGATGTCTTTTTGAGGGGATGAAAATGTTCTTAAATTACTTTACAGTGATGGTTGCATGACCCCGTGGATAAACCAAAATCACTGAGCTGCACAATTTAAAAAGGTAAATTGCATGCTATGGGAATTATATCTCAATAAATCTGTTTGCAAATATTGTTTGGACAACCAGTTCAGCCTGATGAAATTTTTCTAAGAATTTTTAACTCCCAATATACTAAGGCTGAACTCATGGAGCAGTCTTTTAATCTCTAATTCAGTTTCCTTGGTATATTGTCTGATCAATGACATTTATCCTTCCAAGTATGGTAACCTATGAAAATAAATTGATATCCTGGTTTTCATGTCAATTTTTTATAAGTTTTTCTAGTCCAAATGATTTCCCCAGAGTTTTCTTAAATTTAGGGTGAACTGACAGAATTGGTTTTTAGCAAGCCACAAATCTGAACAGCATTTATCTCACACAGGTATTCTATCCTCAAGAACCCTGCCAGCTGGCCTCTTGCTCTTTCCTCCTGACAGATCTACCTTACAATATATTGGATGGAATACTATTTTTTCAATGCAGAACTATGAAGATTTCTGGTAGAAATATGTAGGATGATGACACAGAGAGAGAGAGAGAGAGAGAGAGAGAGAAAGAGAGAGAGATATTAAGAGGAAGATATAGTTCTAGATAATTTTTTTCTATAAAGAACCAGGCATGGTGGCACGTGCCTGCAATCCCAGTACTTGGGAGGCTGAAACAGGAGGATTGCAGGTTTGAGGCCAGCCTCTGTAACCTAGTGAGACCCTGTTTCAAAATAAAAAGGATTGGGGGTGTAGCTTGGAGGTAGAATGCCCCTGAGTTTAATCACTAGTACAAGGGGGGGGGGGAGGACAGAGAAAGAAACAGCTTAGTTCTAGACTTCAGTGATTTGGCATGACTACCACTATATCAGTTATTGATAAGGATTGGATTAATAAATGAACTCATGCCATAGCATGATGTTTATGGACTGATGAATTTGTTTAGTTTGCCCCAGATTGATTACATTCAACTAGTTGTAGTGGAATTGCACAACTTACATGTATGAGAATTGTGCCTCCTAGATTGTATAAAATGGAAAGTCTGATTTTTCTCCTAGCTCTTCTAGAATAGTAAGGAATCCTAGAATCTCAAAAGATAATGGTTCTTCGCATCTTATATTTCCTGTTGCCTATTACACAGAGTATAGGGATCCATAAAGTCTAAATACAAAAATAACCATTGGGTTACTTATACATGAGTCAAGAAATAAATTTGTTTGCATTGTTACAATGGAACTATAATAACTATGAAAAGTATTTGGTATGCTGTGGGCAGAATCCCTCAACCTCTTATACACAAAATTTTAGAAAATCCAGAGACAGGTTTCAATGGATCTTTGATCCTCTGGATTTATACTCAGTTTTTGTTTGTATATATAAATATATTTTGGAGGAATATTATCTCTATTTTCCATTATATTTTTGAAGGGTCTATAAATTTGCCGAATACTACAAATCATTGTACTAGATAATCACAACGATATTTCTCTTTCTCTTTCAACTTCCCCAGAGTGGGAGAGGTATATTCCCTTCCTTCATCAAAACCACAAAATTGACATGTAAGCAAACTCTTCTGTTCACTAATATATGACAACAACAGTGGTACATCCTTTTGTCTTTCTACGATAGTAGTTCCTGGAACATGGTACACATTCTGTTTAAAGGAGACAATCTACTTACCTAAAGTATCAGTAACTCCATATTTTTGAATTTAATGTTTCATGTCCAATTTCAAGTTCCACCATTCCCATTAAAGGAACAAGCATGACTTCAATTGCTGGTAACAATTTAGCCTTGACCTGCCTAGATTTTTTTTTGTGACATTTCTAATCACATATCTAAAACTCATCAAGCCCTCCCATCCTCTCTTTGCCAGCACTCATTGGTAACTTTCAACCTACCCTTCTTAGCTCAACCCACCAAATTGTGTGTTTTGTAGACTAAAGTGATTTGAATAGAGGCAGTTTAATGAGCTCATGTTCATGACTTGTTTATTCTAGGACACAATACTTCCTCCAGACTGTGTCTCCATGATGTGATCATAACACATTGCATGATTTGTGGTGAGTTCCTTGAGAGTAGAGCCCATATTTTGTCCATTTCCTTATCCATAACATCAAATACCAGGTGTGCTCAGGAAATATTTGTCTTACGAAGACAAATATTTATTTATACCAAACTCATTGTTTCCTCTTCATGAAACTTACATTTCCTTCTATTTTTTTCCTCTGTTGATGGCACAAACCTCTAAACATACATCCAAGTTTGAAATTGTGATAAATTATGTCAGGGGTCAGCAAAGCATGGCCCTCAGGCCAACTCCAGCTGCTACCTGTTTTATTAACTGAAGATTAATCCGAGCACAGCAGAGTTGAGCAGTGGTAACAGAGATGGCAAAGCCTAGAATATTTACTGTCTCGCCCTCTACAGAAACGTCTGCCCACTGCTTCCCTGTGTGCGGGTGCCTAGCAAAGTGATCTGGAATGGAAAGGATTCCTGTCCATATTGGTTTCTTAAATCTGAACCCCGCTTCCTGATTCTTCCCCAACTCACCCTTAATCTCCACTTATACCAAGGGCTACCTCATTGTTGAGCTCTCCATAAGTCAGGAATAATAGATGTGGGTCCCAAGGGCAGGGATTGAGTCCTGTTTACCTTGCATAAGCAGCTGAACCCAGCTATTGCTGCTCTTGTGAAGTGTGTTCTTCTCCAAATGCCTGATCAAATATCTTTCTATGGTCATCACAGGGCTTTCCTGTGGGCATTTCATACAGAGCACAGAGTTCTCTACAAGACATTTACCAGCATCTTACTGTAGCCTCGGCACAAGTAGATGCTTCTGGGCTCATGAAAAGAGAGTTTTAGTGGGCAAGAAGCCCAGAAACGGCACTGTGGAAACAGAACATTATGCAAAGAGATGAGAATAAAATATCCACTGATTTTCTATGGCACTTTTAATGCTTTTAGACTGCATTGTCCAGCAACAAAATAATAAATAATAAGAAGGGAAGGAAATTCTATGTAGCATGGAGTGGTACTTTATGTCTCAAATTTTACTTAAAAATAAAATAGATATATGAACTGCTAACAAAAAAGTGAATACAGAAAAAGCCCTACTTGATAATGTTATAAAGGAATGTTTTATTCTGGACTGGCTTATTAACATTATTAACTTATAGAGATTAAGATTGATGAAATAAAAAACATTTCTCTTTTAGGACCCTCTCCAGTTTCCAACCACAGGAAGGGTTGGTTTTCTTGTCTTCTGTGTTGTCAGCGGAGAAAGACTTAAACTGATGAACCTATTTCCTCATATACTCTACTGGTCTTATGACAGAGGAATCTATGCTTTCTTAAGGTTTCCTAAAGTATAAGGGGATCTCTTTGATGTTAAATTTCGGAACTCTATGCACATACATGAAAGCCTATGGGACATGCGGGACATGTTTTTGTCACCCAGTGGCTACAAAATAGCATTAAAACTATCAGGTGCATCAAGATAAATAAACTCATCCCAAACCTGAGCTGACTACTATGAAACTCAGTGAAAAGACAATGAAGGTTAGCTCAAGGTAAGGATGATTTGTGGAAATGGAAGAATACAGGGTCAAGGTTATTTCTTTTTCACATTTTTGCAATATTTTTCCTGATGGTGGCAACATGGGTTAATTTTGTGATTCAGAAGAGATTTTAATATAATAAAACCCCAAAACCCAGGGACCACAAATAGCCAGCTATAAGCCTGGTGATAGGTATTTAAAAATTCTGAAGTCTAAAGATATTTCCCTTAATCTAAATTTGATCAAAATAATAAAGTATGCACATATCATGCAGAGATATGTACACAGACATGCATTTATTTGCCTGTGCTGCCTCCTCTTTCTCTTCTGTTTTTCTTTCTCCTCTCTATCTATAGAATGGTAATTTTCAGAGCAGTTGCTGCCAAGGATGCAGAGTTTTAAAACTATGATGACAATAGTAATAAGGCCTGTGTTAAGTCAATAGTAACAATATTTCTTTTATATGTTTCTTCATAGTTGAGGCCTATAAAACAGAGATAACACATTTTTCTCTTATAGGTTGCAATGCATGTACTGCTCATTTTTTAGTCCATTCTGGTGCATTATTTTCCTTAAGAATAAATAAGCCTGCACCTACTAAGGTAAAAATGAAAGTTTAATTCATTATTAGAATTGGAGAAAGGAACTGAATTCAGAAATACTGTTTTTGCAGAAATTTAATTTATGAACCAATTCAATCATTAATCTTACCAAAAACATAAATCCTTATTCCTTTGGGCAATATCTCAGCATTACAGGATTGGTGAGTAGCCCTGGAGGAGATTACCTTCCATGTTATTGTGAAGGGTAGGTCAATTTTTATTGCTGGGGGAGTCAACGTAATTATGTAATACTTTACAAGGAGTTAAGAGACAGTAATAAATCTCTGGTCCTTTGAGTCTCTGTATATACCGTGTTCTAACCTAGAAACTATTCCTCTGACAGCTCACGTTTAGATCTTATTAAATATATGCTTAAAATTATACAGAACTCCACCCTGCCAACTACACTATCACCCTCATCACCTCCTACATTCCTTCTATCTTACTTAGTATTTCTAAAACCTTTTTAATCTTATTGTTTCCTTCTCCCACTCTATCCCAAAGTTAGTGCTTATTTTTGCTCCATTTTTTGAATTTGAATCTTATTCTGATTAAAAATTGTCAAGCTTCAATCTCTAAGTTTTCCTTTGCCCGAACATCTTCTTCAACCCACTCGAATGCTTACCTCAATGTCCCTACATGACCCTCTGGGTCTGAGAGTCTAGTCATGTGGATATTACTATTTCTCCTGTTGAAAATCTAGACCGTAGGTTAAGTGAAAAACACAACTACTAACAACAGTCTCATTTTGGCCTTCCCCAGTTCTTTGTTATTGAAACCCAAACAATGAGAAGTAAGCAGCGCAGCTCCATCGCCAGTGCAAGGGCATCTCTCCGAGGGTGGGCATTATTTCTAAACCTCCAGTTTAGATGTAACAGAGCCAGAGGATGGAGATCATAAACCAGAGTATGGTTAGAAGAGAAGGAATCTGTAAAGAACTCCTGGATCAGTACAGACACAACAGAAAGTCATTTCTGCTCTTAACTCTCCAGTGTGACTCTGAGAAAATTCTGGGCTTCTCAGACTCAACATCTGAAAAGGGAGTGTCACAGGACCTATCTTCTGTGTTGTGAGATCAGGTACAATGCATTTATGGCACACAGCCCAATCTCTAGCATAGAGATGGAGCTCATGAACAGCAGTGATTACTATCATTCTTCACTTCAGCAGGGCTAGTGCTTATAAATGAATCGAGAAAGAATTGAAATTTCCAGAATCATTGTGGCAAACAAATATGTATCCTGGGGTATGCAGTAAATATGGTACAGAATCTAAAGAGTTTGGCTCTGGCATGGTGTGTGTGTGTGTGTGTGTGTGTGTGTGTGTGTGTGTGTATGGTCACGCACACGTGCGTGCGTGGTACTGGGGATTGAACCCAGGGGCGTTCTACCTCCTAGCCACCACACTCTCAAATGTTTTTATTTTTTGTTTTAAAACAGAATTTTGAAGCCAGGCATTGGCGCAAGCTTGTAATCCCAGTACTTGGGAGGCTAAGACAGGAGGATCTAGGTTCACAGCCAGCCTCAGCTACTTAGTGAGGCCCTCTACCACTTAGCAAGACCCTGTTTCAAAATAAAGAATAAAAAACAGGACTGGGAGTGGAGCTTGGAGGTAGAATGCCCCTGAGTTCAATCCCCAGTACTGCAAAAATAAATGAATGAATAAATAAATAAATAAATAATAAAACAGAATTTTGCTAGAATGCTGAGAGTCTCGTTAAGTTGCTAAGGCTAGTCTTGAACCTGTGATCCTCCTGTCTCAGCCTCCTATGTACTGGGATTAAAGGCACGTGCCACCATGCCCAGCTAAGCATGGTCTTTAATACCCAATTGGAAAGCCATCCCCAGTAAATTTACTCCATGATTATTTCTCCAGGATTTCCAAAATGCTCATGCCAAGTTCTAGAATCTAGTAATGTGGATTTCACTGTCCTTTCTACTGAAAAAGTAAAAACAGATTAAGTAAAACTCACAACGAAAACAAGTTTTCGTCTCTCGATCCTTTATACATTTCCCCTCCCCTAGGGCCTGTTTTCTCTTTTAGCTAAAAAATGACCTATTGGAGCCCCACTGCAATGGCACCTCATAACTTCTGATTCCTCCTAGGCTGTCTAGAGGTTAATTGTCGTGTTCGGCTCCAAGTGAGGGCAGAAGGTGGCTTCATTTCTTGAAGTACATCAGGGAGGGAGAAGTGGGAGGCAGACGACTAGGTTACCTTGCAAAGTCAGTTGTCATTGACTCAAGGAACGTAGGGATATATTGAAAATCTTCATTATTTGGACCTTTGAACTAGTTTTACTTACTGCATTTGGAGAAAGTCACCTGCACAGGACTCATCTGTGAGGAAGGAGCCAGGAGCTGGCTCCACTTTTCCCATCCCACTATGAAGAGCACGTCGATTACCGATGGTGGGACGCAGCCAGCCTTTGGGTTCTGCCTTGCCTTCCTCAGTGCGTTTGACCTCAGACAAATTAAAATCGATTGAGTCTCGTATATTTTTTTAAACTAGAAAATATGAGAGTTAGACTAGATGACTACATTCCTTCTAGCCCTAACATCATATCAACATAATTATTTAGATTATTGTTCTGACCCTTCATAGCCTCCAGGGACCATGGATACAGGAAATGAAAATTGGACAGGAAGTGAGGAGTTCTGATCTCTTAGTGGGGTGATCATGGTCCCCTCAGTCAACTCCCATTCTCTGTCCACCATTGCTCAACCAAAGCTGAAAGGAGAGAATTTCATGGATTCTTAATTCCTGGTTTTTGTTCTGTGCTAGTGAGTGAGTTAGTTTATTTATTTACTTATTTATTTATGTCAGTTTTGCTGTTTGTTTTGGTAGCAACTCTTAATAAGTAAATATAAAGGGTAGCTAATTAAGAGATGACAATTTCTAAAAATATTTTCAAAATTCGATGTACTGATATTTTATACAAGAACTTCTTATAAACTCAAGAATCAGAACAATTCATAGAAAAACAGAATTTAGCCACAAAATTTGTTTTTCATTGTGCCATGTGTTGGCAACACTTGTGTAATATAACTTTAAACTCTTGCCCTAATTGGTTTAAAAAAACCCCAAAACAAACAGCAGACAAACCCATATTGTGTTGCTGTATGTTATTAATCTTACTGATTGCTATTTCTCAGAATTGCAAAGAACAATTAATCTTAATGATCGAAGACATGCAGTGCATTGCTGTTTACCATTGTATAATTTATATGAGTGCAATTAACTGCCATTTCCAGCTCAGAGAAGCCTGGGGGTCAAAAAGGACATGTCATTGTTTTCTGTTCAGTAGATGCAGATTTGTAAACAAGAAATCAGATTATGTTCACATTTCAATTAAGCAGCAAGGAAGATAAACAAATAAGACTAAATATAGCTTTACAGAAAAAAACAAAAAACAAAACTTTTTCCAGTAGTCTTCTTTAAAATTTCCCAAGCTGAAACTGTCATAAGAAATACAAACTGGAATCCTTTCTTTCAATTTGTATCTATTGGGAGGCCACTAGCTCTTATTTTAAAGATTATCTGTGATCAGCTCAATGGACTCACTGATAGATTAAGGCATTGTAGCTATGTGTTAATAAGAAAAAGAATACCCAGAAAAAAACTGCCTGACTATGACTTTTCAAAAATTTGGTATTTATTCCTTATGAACTCCTTCTGAGTCTCCAGCACACAGTAAGTTTAGGCTGCAATGAATCCTTTTTGTTGCTAATAGTATTAATAATTTTTCTGTGGTTTCTGTCCTGACCAATATAATGTCAAAGTCCAAATAGCTAGAAAAGTCTTTAAATAGAGTTCTGGCATTTTTCAAAAGTTAAATGAATAATTCAAATGTTCTTAGGATTTTTCAAATATAGAATAATCTTTCAGATGACATAACCTTTCATTTTAACAGTATAAAGCTAGCCCATTATTAAAAAAGGAAGAAAATAAAAAGTGATTTACCTAGATAGCTGGGTTGGATGATTTAGTAATAAATGCTACTGTCCTTGAAGAAAAAAAAGGTATCTTTCTTTACAGCTCCACCTTATAAGCTTCATTTCTTTTTCTTGAGTACTTTCTTCAGAGATACATGACTAAGAACCCCCCTGATTAATTCTCTCAGAAGACATCTGGGTAAATTGAGAAGTAGAAGAAACATCCTGCCAGAAATACCTAGGCTTTTTCTTTGTCATGTCAAATCCACACAATTGAGTTGTACATGTGAAACCTTGGTGTCTGGCTCTCACAGCATAAAGTCATGATTATCAGACTCATGAGCCTTGAATGATGGACTTTGAGAGGACCCCTAAGGCCTCATCCTACAGGCAGCAATGGTTTGGAAAAAATGGGCATGAGCTGACTCAGAACATTCTAAGGTTTCGTAAATGTAAATGAGTGTGCATGTGTCCTTATACTGCCAGCCTGTGGGGGCCTCGGGGACACTTACTTGTCTCATAATTACAATAGCATTCCTTTGATTTCCCTGTCCCTTCCCCAGAATTCTCACTGGGATCTGGAATTCTCCTTTCTCTCTTTTGTCACTGTGAGGCTCCTGGGGACTTCATGTTCTTTCTCAGTTGCTGTTACAACTTTGCTGCTGCAGAAGCCCAGAGCACCCCAGGCCTGCCACTGTGCGTGCTGCTGCAGCTGTCACTCAATATTCCCGTTGCTACTTTCCCTTGCCATCAAAACTTCTGCCATTGCTCTCTACAGGGTTGGTGGGGGATCTTCTCATCACTGATTCTTTCTGGCCATCCAAGGCTCAAAGCTTCTACCCTTTTCTTTACTAATACTATGTTAGGAATTTTGAACATCCTTATCAATGCCCAAGAGTAGCACAGCAAACGTCTTCTTCACCAATGACTGCTCAGTGATACAAAAGGAGGCCCGTGCTGTGCCTGTTTTTTCAGCCTAAGATCCCCACCTTCTCCTGGATCTGCAGCCTCACCTCCTGCCCTCCGTTTTTGCAGGACCGTGCTAATTTCACCAATCTGAGGTTCAGGCCCAAAGTTTCCTTACCCAGAGCTCAGGGAATTTTTCCAAAAGAACTTTGAATAATATGGTTTGGTTTTCCAAAACTAGTATGGTGATTGGTATCCATATTGGTTTTCCATTTCTGCTGGAACAAATGACCACAAATGTCTGGTGTGGGCCTCATCAGACTAAAACCAAGAGACCAGCAGATTGTGCCTTTTGTAGGGAAAAATATGCTTCCTACTTATTCAGACTGTTGGCAGAATTCAGTTTCTTGTGCTTGTAAGGCTGAGGCTTTTGTTTTCGTTTTCTTGCTGCCGGCTGAAGGCCATTCCCAGTTTCTAGAAGATTCACATTCCTTGACTCATGGTCCACTTCTTCCATCTTCAAAGCTAATGGTTGGCAAGTATTTCTTCTCAGGCTTAGAATCTCTTCTCATTCTTCCATCTCATTTCTTGACCTCTTCTACCTCTCTCTTCTAGCCTCATGTGATTAGACCGAGTGCTTGAATCTCATGCCCTTATCCCTAATCACATTTATGAAAAACAAACAAACCCTTTGTATGTAAGATCATATATTACTCGGTCCTGGGGGGTAGGACTGAGACATCTTTGGAAGGCATATTATTCTGCCTACTATAGAATCCTCTCAGTGATCCATGTTGACTTAGTTTTGCCAAAAATGTATGACTGGTGTCTAATAGACAGTACAGAGGGAAACTCTGCTCTGTATTAGAGGTCTTTTGATTAAGAAATTGAGATAAAGCCGGGTGTGGTGGCGCACGCTTGTAATCCCAGTACTTTGGGAGGCGGAGACCAGAGGATCCAGGTTCGCGGCCAGCCTCAGCTCTCTCTCTCTCTCTCTCTCTCTTTCCTTAGTGAGGCCCTCCGCAACTTCGTGAGACCCGGTTTCAAAATAAAGTATAAAAAAATAGGGCCCGGATTGTAGCACGGAGGTAGAACGCCCCTGGGCTCAATCCCTGGTACCGCAAAAAAAAAAAAAAAAAAAAAAAAGAAATTGAGATAAGAAAAAAAAAGATATTTATGAGGTCATTAAATGGAGAAGTCCAGATTGTGAATCCCCTGATCAAAAGACTTTTTGGTCAGAATCTTTCCTCTATGTTAATTACAAATGTAAGCAGGTTATTTGTTTTTTCTTTGTCTCCAGGCTTTTGCTTTATCATTTAGCAACTCCAGTGGAAATAAAGGTTCTCTTTCTCAAGAGTTCCAACAAACATTTGGGGGACATTTCTCATTTACCCTGCCAGGTCATATGAGCATCTTGGAACCAGGCACCCTGTGCTGGGGTAATGCAGTGCTTTGATTGGCTATGACCAATCAAATCCAGATTCAAAATCCCAAACAAAACGCCCAGCTCTGGAGCGGGCTGGCAGGGATGGGCCCACCCTGATCACCTGACTGAGAGTGGATAGAGGTGCCCTTATCTGAAGGGGGTGTGGATGCTGGGCAGGCAAAAGTGACAGATGTCTCCTGAAAATGTTAAGGAAATACACCATGGAGATTTAGTATCTAAAGATAAAAATATAAATTTCAGAAGAGAAAACACAAGTAGGGAGTCATTACATAATGCACCTCATAAAATACTCATGTGAGGAAAGCAAAGTGACTTATCTGTCATGTAAATATTGCCCTTCCATATATTATCTGTGCTACTTGAAGCAAATTACTTCATTTTAAGTTTCTCATATGTAAAATAGAGGTATTTACCTTTCAGAGTTGTTATGAGTTCTAGAGATAATGCATGTGAAGAATCCACCACTGCGTCTGGCTTATCTTGATGCTCAATACACGGCAACTATTGTTATCATGATGATGATAACTTTAATAAATCTCAACCTTCATCACTGTTGCAAGAATGGTTTGAATTTATAGCACCTCTACATCTAAGTTTTCCTTCAGGGCAAGTCAGCTAGTTGTAATGCTCTGCTTTAAATGTCAGACATGAAATGAAATCTTGATCAATTCGTTCTGAAGTCATTAGACCTTTCTTTATTGATTCATCTGTAAGGAAAACCCCAATAGTTTTAAATACATCAGTGCTGGTTGAGGTTAATTTTGTTTTAACATACCAAAGGCAAAGTGCGGTTGGACTGGCAATGTTGCCAACATGAAATTCAAACCCTTCCAGGGTGTTCTTTCATTGCTGCTCTCCATGAAAATCAAATTTAATTTCACAGCAAAGGTGGATCAGATTCCTAACCTGAATAGCTCCCTTCTCAAACCCACTTCTTCTATAGAAGGGTTTGTGCTACCGCTGAGAAGTAGGATTGCTGAGGCTGTGCACTGGTCAATGTAGCCAGGCAGCCTGTGGTGAGTGTCCATCAGAGCTCAACATGAACACTAGGCACACGTAGGATGGAGGAACAGGGAGCCGCCAGGAGGTGCTGTGGATTCAAGGGCTGCAAAGTCATCCAGGGTTCTCCCTGGTGCACCATTTAATGGGTTGGACTTAGTTCATGCTCCAGTAGAGAGTGGAACGGAGGGTGCTGATACCCTTCCTGTTCTTTTCATGATGTTTTTCTGACCGGGAAAAGGCTGAGGCTACAGAAGGATCCTGCAGTATAATACACAGAGTGTTTGTTTCCTAGTACTGCAGTAACACAGCACATAAATTACTAATTGCCACAAATTTAATGACTCAAAACAACGCAGTTGTTGTTTAGGAGGTCAAAAGTCTAAAATGTGTCGCAGGGCCAAGTTCCTACTGGAGGCTTTCAGAAAAAAAAAAAAAACATTTTCTTGTCTTTTTTCAGCTGTATTCTTTGGGTGGGGTCCCCCTCTCCATTTTCAAAGGCAGCAGGGAAGCATCTTTAGATGACTCTTTCTGGCCACTAATCTATCATCGTCTCCTACTGCTTCCCTCTTTCACTTACAAGGATTCTGTGATTACATCACAGCCACCTGGATAATCCAGGGCACTTTCCCCATCTCAAGATCCTTAATGTAATCAAATGTATAAGAGTCTCTTTTGCTCCTTTAGGTAACATAGTCTCAGGTCCTGGGGATTAGGGTACTGGTACCTTTGGAAGGAAGCATCACTCACCTATCCCATCCCAAATATAGACCCAACAATTTGCTTAAAAGGCAAAAGTATTAAATGCACCCTGACATACAAAGCAAGAAAAGTCATAGAGAAAGAACAATTTTTGCACAGAAATTGTTATTAGTCCCCAGGATCTATGATGTGTACTTATGATGCCCAACAGCAGGACTATATGTCCTATTGTAACATCAGCTTTTAGGATATTTTCCTTTAAATAGTGTCTTATCAATGCCTAGAGGGAATTGGTAGATATGGGAGAAAATTGGTAGATATGCGATATCCCCTTATCCTTGGGGATTCATTTCAAAACCGGTGGATGCCTGAAACTGAGAATAATACTGACCCCTACCTGTATTGTACTTTGCTTTCCCCTAGACATATATACCTATGATAAAGTTTGATTTATAAATTAGGCACAGTTAGAGATTAACAACAATAATGAATAAGGAAATAGAATGCTTGTAATAATATACTGTAATTTCAGTTATACATATGTGCTTTCAGTTTTCACTTGAAGCACTTCATGACATCTCTTTGGCACATCCAGATTGCCAAATCACTACTCTTGCACTTTGGGGTCATTATTAAGTAAAATATGGGTTTCTTGAACAGAAGTACTGTGATAATGTCATAGTTGATCTGCTAACCAGATAGCTACTAAGAAACAAAGGAGCAGAGAGCATACCCAGCATGGATATACTGGACAGAGATCATTCATGCCTCAGGCAGACTGCTGGGATGGGGTGCGATTTCATCATACTACTCTGAACAGCATGTGATTTAAAACTTATGAATTGTTTACTTCTGGAATTTTCCATGTAATATTTTCAGACCATGGTTGACGGCTGGTAACTGAAACTGCAGAAAGCAAAGTTGTTGATAAGGGGCAGCTACTGTACTTTCAAAACTTTCATAAAGTCATGATCATCTATGGGCATAAAGGGAACCTTTGCTCTACTCAGATCCCAGTTGGGGATTGCATCAATTTACTAGGGCTGCCACAACAACATACTGTGGGCTGACTGGGTAGCTTAAACAACAGAAGGGTGTTTTCTGAGATCAAGGCATCGGCAGGGTTGGTTTCTTTTGAGGCTCTAGTCCTTGGCTTGTCTTCTCCTTGAGTCTTTGCACAGCCTTCTCTCTGTGCGTATCATGTCCTGATCTGCTCTTCTTATAAAGATACTAGTCATTTGGATGAAGGTTACCCTTGTTATTAGTCCCCAGGCTCTATGATGTATACTTATGACACCTAACAGCAGGACTATATGTCCTATTGTAATATTGGCTTTTAGGATATTTTTCTTTAAATAGTGTCTTATCAATACCTAGAGGGGAGCCGGGTATGGTGGCGCACGCTTGTAATCCCAGTATTTGGGAGGCTGAGACTGGAGGATCTGGGTTTGCAGCCGGCCTCAGCTACTTAGTGAGGCCCTCTGCAACTTAGTGAGACCCTGTTTCAAAATGAAGAATAAAAAATAGGACTGGAGGTGTAGCTCGGAGGTAGAATGCCCCTGGGTTCAATCCCCAGTACCACACACACACACACACACACACAAAAAAACCTAGAGGGAATTGATAGATATGGGAGAAAATTGGTAGATATGAGATATCCCCTTATCTTTGGATACGATCTTACTTTACCCTAATTACCTCTTTAAAGGCTCTGTATCCAAATGACCATGGGAGCAGCCACTGATTCACAAGGTCACAGTTTAAGGTACTGGGGTTAGGAATTCAACGAGAGAGAGAGAGAGAGAGAGAGAGAGAGAGAGAGAGAGAGAGAGTTGGGAGGACAATTCAGCTCAGAGTAAGGACCAACCAAATTTATTCCTATGCATTATCTTTTGTTTGTTTTGTTTGTAGTTTATTTCAGCTGCATCCCTTTCTCTTCCTGGTGAAAACAGAGAGAAGAGCTGACATAGAGTAAGTTTCCTTGCAGACACCAGCTGGTACTTCCAAACCTGGCACAATTGTTAGCCAGTGTCACACTCAGACCAAGACAGGAGAAACCCACTATGTGTCCATGTCTTTGTAAAAGTCATGCAGCACTGTGGGGATGTGAGGTCACCACGGAAAGTTATTTAAGGCTACCCAAGCTGCTATCTGTTCCTTTTTTTTTCTATCATTTCATATTAATTCATAGTCCTTTTAGGAAAGAGGGTTGAATTCCTTTGACTTTTCTCTGTTTTAGTCAGCTTAATTTCATATGTAGTGGCCTTGATATTTAAAGGCCTTAATTAGAAATATAGAAATGTTTTGTTTTCTGTGACTGAACTCAACTCACTCATAAATCCCCGATTCTGGTGTACACTGGGAAGAACTTTATGTTGCACCTTCAAGTTTTCTTTATCATTTTCAGCTAGTCTTCCTCTTTCCCAGGTTAAGGCAGTGTTTCTACTCCCTTCCCTTGTCCCAGGAAGAGAGCCAGATCCTTGGAATGGAGGAGGGAGGGGCGGCTTCTGCTCCTCATTCTGTCTTCCCTCCCCCTTTGCTTTCCCCACAGCATCTCAGACCTAGAGTGGAATTTACTATGCAGTTAACGAAGCTCAAACTTCAGGCTTCTCATTTGCAGGGCCTCTTCTGAGCTGTTGGAAGGGGCCATAGTGATGGATTCACGTGATCATAGTTTTTATAATGTTGATGAAAGGAAAACATTTTAGCAGCAATTGATTGAGACCCCCTGTATTGCCTGCGCCTCGATTTCCCTCCATCAGACTTTCCATGGCATCAAGTGACTTTGGGTGGCCGTGAGAATCTTGGTCATCTGCCTAATGAAAAGTTGACAGGGGGTTATTTTCAATTGTATTTAGTGTGATATATTTATGTAATTTGCCATCACGTTTGTAAGTATTAAAGTTAAATGCTGGGCAACCTTGGGTAGGAATGAATGGCTTCTAGAAATATTCCTGTCAATTGCTGCACTAACTCACAATATGTATCAGGGTATATCAGGGAGTGGTATCAAGACATGATTCCTACAATGCCTGGTATTAGATGAACATGGGGCTGGGGGAGAAAAAGTCTTAGGAAAAAAAATCTGGTAGAGAGGTAAGATAGTATGCAGAGCATTCAATTCTCATTAACAACCCAACATATAGACAATTTCTCACATCAGGAATGCACTCAGTAATGCAGCATATACAATTTGAAATGTTATGCATATGTAGATATTTTTCTGATGGAAATTATACAAAATAGAACTTGGAATTTTGTGTTTGTATGGCACAGGCACAAACAGCAGGGACATTTATGTGTAAAGTCACATGTTTTATGCTTTCCAGCTATTAGTAATTTTAAAAAGTCAATCAACTATCCTTGAGAAGACCTGCATGGTCTACCTTTTCATTCTCATGATAGAAAATATTATGAATTATCATATGAAGAAATTATCAAAGAGCATGCAGGTCAAAATGCAAGAAAATGTCTTATTAAGATATAAATAGTTGATTAACAAGAATGTTATTATTATCTAGATTTTGTGAGCCGGGTGTGGTGACACACGTCTGTAATCCTAGTACTTGAGAGGCTGAGACAGGAGGAACGCAGGTTCGAGGCCAGACTCAGCAACTTGGTGAGACCCTGTTTCAATATAAAACATAAAATAAAGCTGGGGGCGTAGCTCAGAGGTAGAACGTCCCTGGGTTCAATCCCCGGTACCATACACAAAAAATAGATTTTGTGATACTTTCGATATTATTGAGTGTGTGTACACACACACACACACACACACACACACACACACACACGTGTGTGTATGTGGGGGTTACTGGGGATTGTATCCAGGGGTGTCCCACCTCCAAGCTACATCCCCAGCCCTATTTTGTTTTGAAACAGGCTCTTGCTAGGCTGTTTAGAGTCTCGCTATGTTGCTGAGTCTGGCCTCAAACCTGCAATCCTCCGGTCTCAGCCTCCCAAGTCCTGTGATTATAGGCATGTGCCACCACATCTGGCATTGTGAGCTTTTATAATTTATGGGATTTTATACATTTTTCTTAATTAAAAACTATTCAATTTTATTTTTAGAATCGCATTGATCATTTTCTACTTTCTCTTATGGTAAGCTCCTGAGATTCTACAAGCCTCAGGCTCCATGAACCTGCCCTCCTATCCCCTTGAACAGTGAACACTGTGGACTGACACAGTGGGGCCTGGACTCTGCTCTGAGGCAGCACGTCCTACATTCTCCTGTCTACACCCCAGAACTTTTCCTGACCAGCGTTCCTGGAGCATGAGTATTTGAGCATACCTCTCCCTAGTTCTGAATTTCAGAGGCATCTGATGGCCAGTGACATACAGGATGTCCCATGGTGTGCAGGGGCACAGAACACTGGGAAGCAGAGAACAGGCTACAGCAGGTCCTCTGAACACACACTCCATGCTAATCTACCTATTGCTCCAGTGTTGGTGTACATGTATGTGCACACATGCATGCGCATTAGTGGGGCGGGCCCCGTGGACCCTTTGTGAAGCTATTTTGTTGTTGTTGTTGTTAAACCATGCTGCATTTTATTTAGTGATAAAAGTAAGATGTGATGAGATGGGATTCCCAGGATTTGTGCGAACATTGACTTGCATAAGATCAATTTTATTAGCCAAGAATGAGAAGATATATGGGACAGAGGTGTCTGAGCTGTGAGAGTGTATAAAGCAGAAGTCTAGAGCAGAGAAGCAGCTGACTCCTGAAGGTAATGGTTCCAGCTCTAGAATCCAGGCACTTAGCTCTATCCCTGGAATCTGACTTAGTGAGAGTCAGAAACACTTCCTTAGTAGACGGTTATTATATCATGATGCCCAAGACAGACTGGCCAACTATGGAACCACGGTTATTATATTATGATGACCAAGACAGACTGGCTAACTATGGAACCATTTCATAAGTGTGAGACCATCTTTACATGGTCTTCCCTGCTTTGGAGTTTCTAAACATGTCTGGCAATTTTTTTTAATTTACCCCCTTGGACTGTTTGAGTCTCAGATGGTGGACAAGTCTTATTTCTACTGATACTCTTCAAGCACTTCTGCCCAAGCACAAGACCAATTTTGTTTTATTTTATTTTATTTTGCACTGCGATGTAATGGTTAAGAGTACAGAATGGAGTCAAATCACTTAGGCTCAAAAACCAGCACCATAAGTAGTATAATCTTTTTTTTTATAAGTTACTTAACTTCTTTAAACTTCAATTTTCTTATCTGAACAAAAGGTTGTTATGATGATGAATGAGTTAACACATGTAATGTGTTTGGAATACAACATGCATGTGTTTTAACTATTATCCCTTTCTCCCTGTGGGATATTCACTTTTGCTATGTTCTGAATGTTTCCTGGCTTATGGCTCATAGACCAGTGAAAAATTCTGTGTTCTGGCATCTAAGCTTTATTTCCTGATATTTAAAGAGAAGCTTTTGGGATTTCGAACACCTGTTTTTATCTCAATGTCCCAGTAGTTTCCATCACAAGCTATGATGTCATGACTACTCTCCCTGAGATGAATTTGAAGTGCATATTTTGAAAGTCCAAAAATGAACAATATTTTTTTTAGTCTTGCATCTTTGCTTCTCTGAACCAATGGTCACTTCTGGCTAAACAAGGGAAAGATCACAAACAATGGTCTAAAGAGTGTGAAAACCAAAGTAACAACATATTTCAAAATGTTATATAAATAACAATAAAGGAGAACCAACATTTAAAATTTCCTTTAAAGGTGCCAGGTATCAGGTCATGAAGTTTATATATTTTGCTTAGTTTGATCTCTGTTATATTATATTATGTAGATAGTTTTATTTTATGATGAGTAAACTATGGTTTGTAGTGTTTCAAGTTATTGCCTAAACTATTAATGCGATAGGGTAGGAAGGATATGATTCAAACTGACATTCTTGCTTCTAAAATATGTCCTCTCTCTACCCATTGCTCTTGGCACCCCGACCCCTGATCTCTAAAATTTAATTCCCTAAACAAAAGCCTCTGACTGGAAAAGATCATTTTTCTGTAAAGAAGAGATTCCCATCATCAGCTGGAATTTTGTCAATTATGGGAAGTGTCTGCCTGAATCTTCGGAGTGTTCCATGCGTCAGAATAACAACCTCAATCAGAATCGTGGGTACTAGCTCTATCTGCAAGTTTGACACCTCTGTGTGATTGTGTAGATAGTCAACTCTAATTAACGCTCCACTTCCAGTAAATTCTGCCAATGCATTGATTTCATTTAAAGAATGCAAGTGGTCTTTGTGGAAAACCTCAATCCATCTTTCTCTTAATTATTTGTTGCTCGGGCCATAAGGACTCATCATTATTCCTATCACAAATTCCTCAGAAAATATGTCACCCCCACTCCCATAATGAATTGAATTGGTTATGCCTGAGATGGTGATCATGAAATTTTGCTCTCATTTCAAAACAGAAACATAGACACCAAATATACAAACCATCACTCTGGCTAACATTGAAAATTAGCACAATACAATATGCCATATTTCCAGCTTGACCCCAAGTGAAGGTGGGAGGAAGACAAACTTGTTTTCTATGATCCACTCTTTCCTTTCTTAGTACCTGGCACCTTGCCTTTATAGCCCACCCATGACACTATAGTGAACATTTTCATTCATTCTTCACATCTTTCGTCTGAGACCTGGTTTCGGGGAAGGGTGTAGTATACTCATTCATGACAGTGTCACGGGATCCCAGGGTTGCCCCCGGTATCTTCCTTCTCAGTCTACCGTGTGTCAATCCATCAACACACCTTTCTCCCACCTTCCATCCTTCTCTTAGGATGATTTCTTCTCTGGTCTTCCATTTCATTATAAGGGAGTTAGGAAGCCTCTAAAATATTCTATTTTTCCACATGGAAGGGTTTACAAATAGGTAATTTTGCTCACAATCAAATTATCATTTATGTTCCATAAGTTCTGGTAATGTAATAAAATTTAAATAGAAGTAAGTTCTACTTAAGTTTTGGAAAAGTGAAGATTATTTGTAGATGTGAAGATATACCTAGAAAATATGTATGGCTATACTAAAAAATATTTTAATAAAAATTCAGTAAACTATATGAAAACCATTTAATAACAAATGTGTGTTATTCCAGCTGTAAAGCTTTGGATCTGTAGTGTCTCCCCAAAAGCTCTAGTGTTGAAAGCCTGGTCTCCAAGCAGCAAGGTTCTCTTTTTTCTTCCCCCCCTCCTGCTTCCTGGTGTCATGAGCTGAGCAGCTTTCTTCTGCCACACTCAGCTGCCACAGTGTTTCTGGGTTGGAGCCAGCCAGTCACAGACTGAAATCATGAGCCAGATAAACCTTTCTTCCTCTAGGTTGTTCTCATCGAGTAGGTATTTTGATCACAGCAATGAAAAGCTGACTAGCACACCAGTGATCCTCATTTAGAAAATGTAATGAAAGAAAATCTCATTCACAATATTAGCAAAACACATGATGTAAGTTAGAAATAACCTTTTCAAGAACCTCAGGACTTATACAAAGTAAACTAGTTTTCTTATTTTTATAAAAAGAAATGCCTTGAAGAAAATTGGGGGCACACAATTTGTACTAAACACGAGGAATCAGAATACGACAATGATATTTTCTTCTAAATAAGCCTGTATGAAAAAAAATCACTCTAAATAAAAATTTAAATGGCATTAAAAACAACTTTACAAATGATTCCAATGTTTATCTGGAAAGCAAATAGGCAAAAAAGTAAATTTATTACTAATAAAATTTCACATGATGTACATACACAAACCTATAAGACTCAATCACTATCTGGAGCATGAAAGGGAGGGAAGGGGGAGGGAATAGGGTGGGATTGGAGGGAGGGCTAAATGTGCAATGTGTGCATGTATGATGTTCATACCCTGACATATATCAAAATGTATAATTATAATTTACAATGCACCAATAAATGAACATAAAAAGTTA
>PVJS01026153.1:0-20739 GCA_004027185.1 Glis glis | reverse complement strand
TTTAAGGAAGCTGTATGATAGCATCTTGTATTTCATTTTCTGCATATTTATCGTGAGTCTTTTATGTACAAGCATGCTGAATTACTAGAACTATGTGCTTCTAGACGGCAAATCTATTTTACATTATACCTATCACTGGTAAATGACAAATCTTACCAGTATTGGCAAAAGTGGTCAAGCCTGAGCTAAGGCTTTACACCACTAACTCTAAATTCTTGCCAATCCTGTGGGCATTGGGATGCCAATACAACACAGGGCAGATCAAGTCCTGCCTTTGAAGCCATGATGTAATGGATGTCAAGGAATTGGCAATTGAATGAACTAACAGTCTGGCTGAGTAATCATCTCAAGACCACGCTGTGTGTCTGGATAGAGCTCTTGTCACCACCAGTGTTGTCTACCACCTCTTTTGCCAAGGGCAAAAGGGTCAGTTGTGATTTATCTGATTCATATGTCTTTTTTCCAATGTATTAATTAACAGAGTCACTTTTACTGTCAAAACTGTCCCAGTCTGAGTAATCAATTTTATTGCCACCTACCAGTGACCCCTGGAGTAACTACAAATAGTTCTCACTTTGCACAGTATTGTTAATGGAAACTTAAGCACGTCAGAACTGTTTCCTTGCTTTGTTACAGAAGAAACATACAAAACAAAAAAACCATTTTTATATGCACAAATGTTATTTACACAATGCCATGCAAGGTGAAGACTATATTTTTTCTATTTTTTATTCTTTACGACAGAATACTTCGGAAATAATCATATCAGGTTAATTGAAATTGCAGATTTCCTCTGTCTTTTACTCTTAATTCAGAAGGCAGAAAAAGGTAGAAAGTACAGAAAGACAGACATAATCTAAGAGAGAACATTAACAACCACAGTTGACTAACAATGAAACTGACTCCTTGTGAAGCTGTGTGCTCTTTGTCACGGATGCTATATGGAGTTTTAGCCCCAATATATAACATATCAAGGAGACTTTCAATTAGGTTGCTGAATATCAAGTGTGTTAAGTCAGCTTTCCATTATTGTAACAAATACCTGAGATAATACATTTATGAAGAGGCAAGGTTGATTTGAGCTCATGGTTTTAGAGGTTCCAGTCCATGATCAACTGGTCCTATTGTAAGCAGCATAACCGGCAGGAAGTGCATGGCAGAACAAAGCTGATCATCTTGTGGCAGCCAGAAAGCAAAAGACAGAGGGAAAAAGACAGAGTCCCGTCCCCTTCAAGGGCTTGCCCCCCATGACCTAAGATCCCCACTAGAACCCAGCTCTTAAAGGTTCCACCATCTCCCAACAGTGCCATGGGCTCGGGACCACCTTTAACACATGGGCCTTTGGCAGACTTCCCAGATCCAAATTATAGCATTGCACCTTACACCAAAATCATTATTTTGCAATTGATTGAGTGCTGTGAATAAAAGAATTAGACCCAATAGATCATCTTCAGATTCAATGTAAGTAACAATGCTGGTTGGTTTATGTTATGGTTTGGATATAGAATGTCTCCTTGAAGAGCTCATGTTCAGAGGTAAAGTGATTGAATTATGAGGGTTCTAATCTCACCAGTGGATAAATCCATCAAAAGTGATTGAATTATAAAGGTTCTAATCTCATCAGTTAGTAAATTCATTAATGGATTAAAGGATTTATTGGGTGGTAAAGTAAGGAGGTAGACTGTAACTTGAGGATGTAGGTCACTAGGGGTGTAGGGGGTATGGACTTGGGGACTATGTATATATCTATAGACCCCCTTTCTTTCTCTTTCTCTTTTTCTCTTTCTCTTTCTCTTTCTCTTTCTCTTTCTCTTTCACTTTCTTTTTCTCTTTCTCTTTCTCTTTCTCTTTCTCTTTCTCTTTCTTTTCTTTCTCTTTCTCTTTCTCTCTCTCTCTGCTTTGGGTCTCCATGATATGAAAGCAGAGTCCTTCCGCTCCTGCTCTCTCTGCTTCCTGCCCCCATTCCCTGAGCTTCACAGACTTTACCTGGCCTAACATGGACTGAAACCTCTGAAATCTTCTAAACTGTAAGCAAATAAATCTTCCTTCCTCTAAGTTGTGGTCATCAGGTATTTTGGGTCACAGCAGTGAGCAGTTTCTCACTGAGTTTATCTATAATAGAAAATCCTGTCTATAAAAAGCTGGGCCTCTGAAATATCTACAAACTCCTCAGGATATGCATCGAGGCCAATTCAGACTTCATGATGTTATAAACTATGTATAATACTGTGTCCCAATAGTTAATGAATGATTTACTTCATGAATTCCTGTCCTGGGAAAGATCTGAGGTAATGTGCAATGAATTTAATATATTTAATGTAGTGTATAATATGTTTAATATAATTTTTTGTAGTATTGGGGATTGAACCCAGGGGTGTTCTACCTCCAAGCTACACCCACAGCCCTGTTCATCTTGAAAGAGGGTTTTACTAGGCTGTTGAGAATCTTGCTAAGTTGTTGAGGCTAGTGTTAAACCTGCAATCCTCCTGTCTCAGCCTCCCAAGTACTAGGATTATAGGCATGCACCACCACACCCAGCTATTTAGTATAATTTATATTTAAGGCTTATACATGATGCAGGCTTTCTTATAGAAATTCATAATCTACATAAAGCTTAGTCCTCAGTATTTTTAAGCTAACCCTAGTTAATACAGTATTTCCAGCCACAGAGTGGAGTCCAGGGAATAACATGTTCCACCTACTTACCAACATCTCTGTCTACCCTTTTGGAGCAGCAGGTTCTGAGATAAACTCACCAGTGTTCCTGAGGTTTCGGAAAAATTCCAAATGACTCAAGTTCTATTTCTCTGTCCTTCATGTTCCACTAAGGAACTGCTGCAAACAAGATGCCCAGTAGCATTTGTTACTAAGTAGACCCTGGTGTCCCCTGCTTATATCAAGGTTCGTCCCACATAGGTGATGCATATTCTTCTAGAGCTATCAAGCCCACTCTCGTCAGGCCACACTCACAATTCAGGCATTCCAAGAACCATGTGTGAAGCAGATATGACACACCTGGATAGAACGACAAACCACAATCCAATACTCTCCATACCGCACTCAACATAAAGCATACCATGCCTCTTCAATGCAATATGGCAAGTTGTATAGACATGGGTAAATAACTTCAGTCTGGTTTGCCTAAAGCCCCTTCACATAAAAAGAGTTTAATGCTAGCCAGGCGTGGTGGCACACACTTGCAATCCCAGTACTTGGGAGGCTGAGACAGGAGGATCCGGGTTTGCTGCCAGCCTCAGCTACTTAGTGAGGCCCTCCACAACTTAGTGAGACCCTGTTTCAAAATAAAGAATAAAAAAATAGGGCTGGGGATATAGCTTGGAGGTAGAATGCCTCTGAGTTCAATCCATGGTACTGCAAAAAAAAAAGAGTTTAATGCTAAATTTATCAACCAACTAAATCCATAATTCGGTGGGAATCTGAGTGTTTCTACATGTTCTTGAATGTCTTAATTACTTTGTCATTTTTATACAGGCTTTTCAAGATTTTTACTGCCATTTGTTTAAGGTAACATCCAACTTAATCTTTTTTCATAAATATGTATAATTTTTATGATACTTTATTTTTTCAATTAATATAGAGCTTTTTAATGGCTATAGATTGCAAGCCAACTATAATTTCTATATGGATATCCAGACTATATTTACATTGCATGAGAAAGATACACATCAAGAGATTTATTTCAGTAAACATGCTGAATGCTGATGGATATTTGGTAGGATACCAAAAGCAGGTTGTATCAGTTAGGATGCTTTGGGCTGTAAAAGATTTCAAAATGGCTTAAAATGTGGAGAATTATAGTCTCAGTATGAAGTTAAAGGTAGTGCAGGTCCATGTTAATTCAAGTTCATGAATTTGGTCTCTTAGTCTTAGCTTGTTGCTTTTTCTCTGACATTTGTCTTCTCAATGGCTAGAAGATGTGACTTCTGTTAACCTCCATAAGACAATGACGCATCCAGCACTGCTCCGCTGCCTGATACACATTCCCCCCGCAGTTGCTTTCTTCTGCTTGTTTTTTTTTTTTTTTTTTTTTGCGGTACCGGGGATTGAACCCAGGGGCATTCTACCTCCGTGCTACGCCCCCAGCCCTATTTTTTATCCTTTATTTTGAAACCGGGTCTCAGGAAGTTGCAGAGGGGCCTCACTAAGTAGCTGAGGCTGGCCGCGAACCCGGATCCTCTGGTCTCCGCCTCCCAAGTACTGGGATTACAAGCTTGTGCCACCACGCCCAGCTTCTTCTGCTTTTTAAATGCTCTTTGTGAAAGTCTTTGACTTGACACCCGTGAGGTTTGGTGTTGACCACCTGCTCATCCTTTCTCCTGGTCTGTAAGCTAAGCTCTTGTTGCATCTGACATCTTTCTCTCAGTTCCTGAGAACTTCTCTGAGCCTTCACCATAGTCTTTGGCTTGTTCAATCTTGATTTCTGGCTTTTCTGAAAGACTTAAAGATTCGGAAATAAGAGGGTTAGATAGCAAAGACTTTATTACTCCAGTGAAATGGTGATGGGCAAAATGTATTTCAATGCCTTCAGAGTATAAACAGAAACTGATGTCCTCTAATAAGAGTTTTGGGTATATAAATATACACATATATCTAAATGTTTCTACATATAATACATATATATCTATTTTTAGAAATATAAAATATTTTTGGAAAATTAAAAAATTTGGGACTCATTGCTTTCCTAGGTATGGCTTTCATCTCTAGGGAGATTTGCCAACCCTTTCATTGCTATCCTGGTTTATATATTGCCTTAAAGATTTTTCTTTATTTTGGAATTTGTTAGTTCATATGTGTAATCAAATGCCTCAAAGCACAGTACAGAGTATTATTTTTTTAAAAAAGACAAAATAAGAAACCACAAATAACAAAAGCAATATGCTTATAACAAGAGACCTCAGTCTAGGTCCCCAGCCAACCACCTATCGATTTCCATAAAACTTCCTGTCCGACAGACTTTCTTTATGCAAAGACTTAATGAGACAGAAGGTTTGAACTTTCCTTCCTCTGTCCATTTCCATTCACTATGAAAGAGTTTATGACAGTTGGTTTGACAAGCTTAACATTACAAATTAGGTCCTCTAAGTTGCTGTTACAGATAAAACAAAACAAGCACAATGACAACACAACAAAATCGACCCATAATAGTTCTTTTTGAAGAGACCTTTTGAAACTGTTTCCTACCAAATATGAAGATAATAGTAGGTAGAGCCAGATTAAAGGATGTATAAAATATTCACACATTGTTGCCTCTGTCTTATGGGCCACAGCCACATTCCTGCTATGCCACTACAGTAGCAAATGGTAAATAGCCAGGGTGATACAGCAATGAGATACAACTACATACCTGTTAGAATGGTCAAATCTGGAGCAATGGCAGCAAGAAATGATGATGAGACTGTGGGACAATAGGAAATCTCATTCCTTGTGAGTAATCATCTAATGTTGTTTGGGCTCTCTTTCCCATTGTTTTACAGACTGGATGACTAGTCCCAAGTAGCTAAAAATAACTTCTTCCATCTCCACTATTCTTATTTTCCAAATATCTCACTTCTGTTGCTCTGTTGGAAGTCTTCCCTCTATATGTTAGCAGAATATTTCTCAGACTTTCCTGCCTAGCCAACTTCTTATCAAAATACAGGAGCCACTGCATGGGAATCTTGCTGTCATCTGTTTTCCACACATGAACACCTCAACTGTGAGCCAACTGTGTGAAGCCCCTGATGATTGCCTTATTTGAAATTTTGCTTTTGATTACTTTGCCCTATTAATCTGAAATTAAGCCAAAACTATAGTTGATTCTGATGAAACTCTTGAAGGAGCTACCACCTACTAAAATTTTTCCATAGAGGATCACATGGCTCTTGCATTTTGGGGGTTCAGATTTTGAAACATCCTGAAATTACTATTTAAGTGATGAGTCAACCAAATGCGTGAATTCTTCTTTAGTATATTTAATAATTACTGAGCATCTGTAGCATGCATAATACAAGCGGAAGAAGTAACATTTGTTGAGCATAATGTTTTTATGTGAGTGCTGCTACACTCACTGTAATCCTATGAATTCATTTGTTTCATTCTTTCTTAAGGAAGAGGTTAATGGGTCTTATGCAGCTATTAATGGTAGAGTCAAGATTCAAATTTTATGATTGTGTATTCTAAAATCAATGCATCGTTTTATGCACAGTACTCCAAAGGCTAAAATATGCAGTGTCTGCCTCATAGAACTCTGAAACATGCAGTTAAATGGCAGCCCAAGAATTACCACATGAAAAAGGGATAGAAAAGCCAAAAAGCATCACTAAATTACGAGGAGACTTATCTGACCTGATGAATGCTTGGGAAGAGAGATTAGTGTGATCTGAAATTGTCAAAAAGGTGGTGAGGGGCTGAGGGTTTGGCTCAATGGGAGAGTGTGTGCTTAACATGTGTGAGGTCCTGGTTTTGATCCCCCAGCATTGGAAATAAAGAAAAAAAAAAGCAGTGAGAGTTGAATTGGACCTGGAAATTGAAGGTAATTGGAAAGCAACTGGAATTAAGTGTAACCCAAATTGAAAAGAGGGACACAAATTATAATAAAGAGGTAAGTAAGAGAGATGTTAAAGAAGCGACAATAAGTATATTTCCTTTAAAAGATAGTGAATGAAGCCGGGTGTGGTGGCACACACCTGTAATCCCAGTACTTGGGAGGCTGAGACAGGAGGATCTCAGATTGGAAGCCAGTCTTGGCAACTTAGTGAGACCCTGTTTCAAAGTAAAAAATAAAATAGGGCTGGGGGTGTAGCTTGGAGGTAGAACACCCCTGGGTTCAATCTCCAGCACCATACACACATACAAAAAGAAACTGAAAGTTCAAGGAAAAATGGGAAAAAGAACAAACAGTGGCAAATTGAACTTCAAGGTCATTTTATGGTTGGTTATGCAAAGCTTCTAAGGGCTAATAGTAATTCAGACACTACCCTACTGGAAAAAAGTAAATCATTGAGGATTTATGAGTAAAAAAAAATGACACAATAAACACAAGATTGAGTTTAATCTGGAATAAGTATGCAAGATAGAGTGGAAGGGAAAGAAAATTAGAAGCAGGAGAATAGTTAGGAAATAGGTTCATGCCCTGATGAGTCTCTGTGGGCCTAGACACAAGGGTGGTAGCAGGTATGACAGAGTCTTAGGGAAGACATGACATGCCCAGGCAGGCGTTTTCACTTTCATAACAATAGCTGGTCCACTCTAAAAGGTTGAAAGTAACATAAACATTTTAGTAGCTTATGTTTTGTTTTTAAATGGACTGTCACATGTGTTATTTGCATATTTCATAACACATAATACCATAATCCATTATGCTAACCATGAGGCAATTACAGACAGGAACCTATTTTTTACAATTACAATTAAGTTTTACAAAGTTTTAGTTGTCCTAGAAAGGACAATCTTTTTTTTACTGACTTTATTTTGGGGGGGAGACTAGAATTAAATGGCAGATACCAATATTAATTTTGGCCAAAAAGTACCTATAAGCAGATTTTCATATTCAAAAATAAAAACTTAATACACACTTTATTCTTGTTTTTCCACTCTCACTGACATCTGATTTTCTAAAATATGATCCTATTTTAAGACCATTAAAATGTCAGCTAAGTAATGTTACTTAAGGGTTTTGGAGTGGAAAAATAAATGTGTTATTTGACTTGTAATGTTAAATTGTGCATTAACATTTACTTTACTACCACAGGAGAAATATTAATTTTTGAATGTAGTGATAATTCTCATCATCAAGATAATCCTTCCATATATAACTGACTCTGTAAAAAGATGTTGTTCCTGAATTTATAGTGTAAGGCTCATAATTTTATTCTTAAGTGTGGTTTATGCTCTTATTTATGAGCTTCTTATCATTGTGGCACTTATATTTTAAATAAGATGGGTAATTTAAACTTCTCTAATCTAAATGTGACTATATGAAGTTGATGCTTCTAGATCAAAAACAGGCAAATGTCTGCTTTCTCAAAATTTCATCTAAGAGTAACAAGATGTGTGTCAGTTATGAAACTTAGCCAAATTTCTGGGTAATGTTTAAGTCTCCATTTATGTAGAGCTACTTCATTAGATAAGCTGACTTCTTAGAAGCCAGACCTCCCAAACTAGCATTTATCATAAAAAAGGAGCTCTTTAATAGTAATTCATTGTTATTGGTAGAATTCTCTCCCTCTCCCTCTCTCTCTCTCTCTCTCTCTCTCTCTCTCTTCCCCCGTGTGTGTGTGTGTGTGTGTGTGTGTGTGTGTGTGTGTGTGTGTGTGTTTATTTACTTTGTTTTTAATGTTTGGGGAAATTTTTTTTAAAAAAAACAGCAGAACCAGAAGATGTTTCCAATATATAAAAAAGGAGAGAAGGAGCTTAAAACATTGAGACATAAGGAACTTCATTTAGTCCCCCTCATCCAAAATATCTATAAACCAAGTATATAAGACTGGGAGTTAAGCCAGGCATGGTGGCACACGCTTGTAATCCCAGTACTTGGGAGGCGGAGACCGGAGGATCTGGGTTCACGGCCAGCCTCAGCTACTTAGTGAGGCCTCTGCAACCTCATGAGACCCAGTTTCAAAGTGAAGTATAAAAAATAGGGCTGGGGGTGTAACTTGGAGGTAGAACGCCCCTGGGTTCAATCCCAGGTACAGCAAACAAACAAACAAAAAAAAAAAGACTGGGAGTTAAAATAATAAATAAAATAGATCAGGTTTTTTTTCTTAACCATCATTATTCTGAATAAGAATAAATGATAAAGTGATAGTGATGATGATGATGATAATGTTGATGATGATGGTCCAACAGCTAAATAAGTATAGATAGATAGATGGTGATGATGATGATGATGATAGATAGATAGATAGATAGATAGATAAGTACTCAGAATTGGATAGATAAGTACTCAGAATTGTTTGGGGGAAAAAAAGTCAGTATTTTTAAAAAGGTGAAAGATAGGGGAAAAGTAAACCCAACAATAGTGATAACAGGAGTGTTACATTTTGACCAGGGACTGTGAAGGAGATTAAACCTATGAATAAAGCAAAGAGAAAACCATTTACCTTTCAGGAAAAAAATGATTTTTATGTAGTTGTTTTCTAGTCCTGCTTCCCAACGGTGATTTCCAGGAAGCAGTTTCCTTGTGACATCATTTTTTAATCTTTCCTATAATTTTTGTAATTTGGATACTTATCTTTATAATGCTCTGATCTAAAATACAATCATTGCTGGCCCAGCCATTACACTAGATAAAAGAAAACTTATTATGCCATATTATATTACACTCTAATATATATCATTAGATGTGGGGGAGGTACATTCTCAAATTCCTTGATAAGAAAACTCCCATATACTATTCTTATCCACAAGCTTGACTCCATCATATATACATATAAATGTGGAGATGGCCTCCCTGAATCTTAGCTTTGAAAGCTAGTTCTGCCCAAGTTTCTGCTTCTCAACAGAGATCTAAATTTCAGACCAATAGAGGGATTGTCGTTTTTCACTCAGGGCCAAATGTCACTGGAAATGTAGATCCCTGAATGTTAGATCTCAAGATTCCAAAACCAAAAGACCACAAAAGCCTGGTGATCTGATAACAAAATTGTATTTGATATTGGAAAACATTATTTCTTTAAATGTGGATTTGAAAAATCCCACTAAGTTTGTTTTCCACTTAAATTTGGAATATTGCTCCTGAGTGACCCCAGAGACACATAGCATCTGTCTTTTGTGTAACTTGGCTGCCCCTGTAAGAAAGCCTAGCATCATCTACAGGCTCACATATTTTCATGAAGCATTGTGTTTGCACATTGAAATGAGTCATTCCTGATTACAGACTGATTCCTGAAGAAGGCCCCTATGGAATAATGGAAGTCCATTCTTCATGTTTGATGGGTAAGGTCAAGTTAGAATAAGAAGATATCTAAATGTGTACACAAGAAAGTCTACATTGTAGAATCTTAACAGTCCTCTTTTGAAACACTTTGATTTTTATATTCAGTGTTACCAATAAAATTGTTTAATCAAGAGGTCATTCAAAATCTGTTAAAGATAGTATATTACATTATATTAGGCTAGAAATCTAATTCATAGTAGTTTTAAATAAGTATGCAAAGTAATAAGAAAAAAATGATTATGACTTGCAACATAATGGACAACTGAGTCAGCCTAGACTATATCTTATATCCATTCTAATTTTCAACATAAACCATAATTAAATCCTCTAAAGCTTAGTTACAACAAGGAGAATCAAATAGTAAAGTCACTAATTAGGATCATCCCTTACTCATTGTTCCATAATATGTAATTGTACCTACATGTACTATTGTATTAAAATTAATTGCTTCATATTTTTCATCTTATCTTACCAGCAAAACTTAATGATTCGTCAGTATAGAAATTATGTCTTTATTCACACAACAAAGATGTATATTTCTTTTTCTCCTTATGCCAAAATGAACAATGCAGAGAACATAAATGAAGCTCAATGAGTAATTTTTTGTGTGTGTGTGACACTAGAGATTGAAGCCAGGGCATTTTACCTCCAAGCTACACCTCCAGTCCTATTTTATTATTTATTTGGAAACAGGGTCTCATTAATTTGCTATCGGTCTCACTAGGTTGCTGAGGCTGGCCACGAACCTTTGATCTTTATGTCTCAGCCTCCCAAATACTGGGATTAGAGGTGTGTGCCACCACATTTGGCTTAACAAGTAATTATTAATTAGGCTTGCTTATATGACATTTTACTAGGCTCATACAGAAGTTTCAAGAATTGACATCTATAATGAAGGTGTGGCATATCATGTAAGAAATACATGATTATTCTTAATAATGCATAAACAAATTCAGAACATGTATGCTTTTATTTTCCTTCTCTGCTATGGCTATCACTTATACTCAGTGAAATGCTGTTGATTATTTCAAATATATGTATGAATAATTCTCAAAGTGAGTGAGGACAAATTCTTTCCTTCAGTTTTCTTTCTTAAGCTCACAAATCACATAGACTTTCACACAAAGTTGCCCCTCACTGAAGGGTATCCCACTGCAATACAAAGAAAACAATAATAGCACCGACCAATGACTTGACTACATCCTCAGCTGCAAACAGAAGAGTATTTGACCAAAAGCAAATTGGCCAGAGTTGGAGCAATGAACAACAAAGTAAATAATGATAAGATTGTATTATAACCCTCAAAATAAAATAAACATTCATGAAATCATACCAATACAAATACATAATTAAACAAACAAATAGAAAATAAACTGAGGAAGAGGGACAGCTCTTCCTTATAGAAGAATTCTAATTGATAAATGTCAAATGTATTAGGGAAGTAGAAAGTCGCTATTGGAAGGTCCAATGAAGCACGAGTCACTGAAGAATGATAAAACAGAAAGTCTGCATGGCCTCAAAAGTACCTCCCTCAACTCATTTATTAATTAATGTGGTAGTTTTAGCATCTTGACATCGTGTAACACACAAATTCTTTTTTGTGTCTTTCTAGTAGTTAAAGCTATATTCTTCTCCCCTTGAGTGTAGACTGGACTCAGTTATTTCATTTCAAAGACCAGAGGAAAGAAAGGGGGAAAACAGTGAAAAACAGTACCTTCACAGAGGCAAAACCGGCAGGTACCACCATAATCAAGCAATCAAAGTTAATATCACTTATGAAAAATATTGATATCATGAATCTTTTCATATGATAATGTGAACATATCTTTGCTTTATATTATTCCCCAAAATTCATAACCTCATTCTAGTCATAGGAAAACATCAGACAAACTTAAGTTGAGGGACATTCTGCAATATATGGCCAATACTCTTCCAAAGTATCAAAGTCATGAATGATAAGAAAAGACCGGGGGACTGTTGCAGATTGAAGGAGACATAACAACTAACTGTAACATAATATTCAGGGTGGGACCCTGGAACAGCAAAAAGACATTTGGGAGAAACGAACAAAATCTATAGTTTACTAAATAGTATTGTACCAATAGTAATATCTTAGTGTTGGCCATTTTTCCATGCAAGATGTAAGATGTTAGCCTCAGGGAAAGAAAAGCTGTCTATACCAGCTTTGTAACTCTTCTTGAACTTAAATTATTTCAAAATAAAATGTTCTTTGAAAAGTTGGAAGGAATCTTAAGAGAACAATTGTTCAACACCCTGTCTTCCAGCAGGTCATAGGTCACTTATTCCATCATTTATTCATGGAATGCAAGATCCATGAGAACAAGGAACTTATCTGTTTTGTTCACTGCTATAGCCCAACACCCAGGCGTGACAGGAAGAGTTGAAATCAAAGCACCACTTAATAAATTTGACTTACTCTTATTTCTTTTCTTTCTTTTTTGCAGTTCTGGTGATCAAACCCAGAGTCTCACACATGCTAAGCAAGCACTCTACCACTGAGCTACATCCCTAGCCCCTTCCTTATGTCTTAAAAGTAAAAAAGTAGCCAGGAGTAGTGGTGCACTCCTTTAATCCCAGTGCTTGGGAGGCTGAGACAGGAGGGTCTCAGTTAATGGCCAGTCTCAGCAACTTAGCAAGGCCCTGTTTCAAAACTAAAAGTTCAGGAAGTGTAGAATGATCCCAGTACCAAAAAAAAAGTAAAAAATAACAACTATAAGAACAACAGCAACAACCGGTGATATCAAGGATGTTTTCACACTCTATCTTTATTGAAGCTATCAAGTTCTCATAAGCCATTTCTCATCTTCCTAGTTTTGGGGAGCGTAATGAGTTTATAGACAAGGGATTGCACTGCACCTTTTTTAAGGATTTTTTTAAATTATGAAGTTAGATATTGCCTTCTGAAGACTCAGTGTGTAGCTGTGGTGGCTTGGGCAAGACCGCCAATCATTTGGAGAGAGATCTGGAACTCATTCCAATCACCAGGAACTTGTGAAATGATGTGCTCTGTGAGCCATGGAGGTTTCTGAGTTAACACTGCAGGAAGCTGACAGGGCACAGGTTACACTCAGCTTTATCTTCAAACAGGTTTTCAGAGGAAGAGAAAGCAGAGGGAGATTACTAACACCTCTGGTGAGAATTCTTCAACTGTGAGAGCTGTTCACTCTGCTGTCAGAAAGCTTCATTCCTGACACTTTCCTCTATCTAAACAGAATCTTCTTTGGAGCATAAAAATGACAGGATATGGCTTTTCAGCCACAGAAAGGCTAAGTATTGGTGAAGCAATTCAACCCCTGTAATCTAACACAAGAAAAAAAAATCCTGATCCATATTCAAAATGTGCTCCTTTGGAGCCAGGACACAAATAATGTGTCTGCTTAGCAACTGGATTAGCCAAAATAAATACTGTTTTCTCTTCTGCTTCTTACCTCCCCATAGAATATATGATGCCTGCTAAAAACCAAAGAGGACATACCATATGGATATTTTTTTCTAATCTCATAAAATTACAAGTAAAACTTTCACAGAATCATAACATCTGCTTCACCATTACCCTAGAGAAAAGTCATCTTTGCAGAATCACATAGGACATATAGTTTAATGGCCAACTTGCCTTTCACATTTGGTCTTCAAGTTGTCTTTGAGAGGGTTGGAGAACACCAGCAATAAATACCAGATGAGGAAAATGAAGGGTCTGGACATCAAAAAGCTTTAGCTTTGTGTTACTGATGGTATTATCAAAATTGAAGTATAGTATTATTAACAAGATCCTATGATAAGATTTTGAACACTTTTGTAGGAAACAAATGGTCTGACTGAATGTACAACGGAATGTCTGAAGAATTTCACCTTTGCTTAAGCTAAGGATTATGAAGCTTTTTAGATTTTAAAACTGTATTTTCTTTTCCTTCCCAATTCATCTCCTTTCTACCTAATATTTTATTTCTTCTATCCTAACTCAGTGCTATTGAGAGGTACCCAGATAGAAGTGTACTCAAAGATTAGAAATGAAGCAAGTGCACACTGCATCTTTCTTCTACCTCCATGTCTACTTCCACAAAATAGATTACACCTAAATATTTCTCAAACATAAACATATCTTTCCATTCCCTATTATGATTACTGCAGTCCAGACCAGCATTTTTCTCCATATTTCCTGTCTTGCTCACATCCATTCAATGGTGTGCTGATAGACCAGCTTTCCAATAACAACAAAATCCAAATAACAAAACATTTATTTGTAATGTTTGCCAATTTCCAATATGTAAATACTTCCATGACCAATTTCAAGCTACCAATAGTTTTAAAACCAGTTCACAAGATTCCTGAATATTTAACAATTGGCTCTCTATACCAGAATGAAGTGAATCAAGTATATCACTGCCATATTCCCATTTTCTTTAGCACTAAATCCTGAATCCCTCACTGAATTTATAAGGCCATATATAATCTGACCCACACACACCTCTCCAATCTCATCTGATGCCCCTTTTTAGTCACATACCAACCATATTGGGGTTTTCTTGTCTTCTTTATTTGTTTATTTTCCATTTCATTTAATTTACCATGGGATGCCTGATCATAAGGCCATCAAACATGCTGTTCTCTGCTTTCTTCATCTTGATAACTTCTAGTTTATCAAGTCTAAGCTTAAATATTCACCACCCAGGAAGCATATGGACACCCTAAACCAGTGCTTCTAATATACACTCCTATGGTTTTCCTCACTATCAGAAAACTCCTCGAAGTCTGTAGGGTTACTTGTTTAATTACCTTTCTATCCCCAAACTGTAAACTCTTTGATGGCTTTCTTACTTCTCCATAGCCATTTGAGGGCCTAGCAAAAGTGGCCAGTACAAGAAGGCCTTCACATTTTTGTTAAATAGTAAATAAATAATGATTTTCTTCTCACATAATTGCTTCTTAGGTAAATATGCATATTTATAAACAGAATAAATTCATAGTTATATTCAGAGTTATAACTTTTGCCATTTGGAGTAAAATAAATTCCAAAAGAGAAAGTTCTCCAAAATCTTAGAAGAAAAGTATAGTTTAAAAAGTAATATATTCTGAAAGCTGAGGCTTTATGAAATCAAAAGCCATGTAGCTTAGAGTGATGACGGAGAAATGCCACCCTTAAAGAGGCTTTCTGGGTATAATACAGGAACACATTCTTTCCTACTCCAGGGTACAACACTTTTGAATCTTGGTTCAGAGCCTGGAACCCAAAGATGAATTTTTATAAACTTGTCAGAGCTTATATGTAAGAGATCCCTGCATTAAGAAAGACATCGGACCAGATAATACTCAAGTTTGCTTCTAATCCAAGGGCTCTAAGATTCCATAAAATAAATATGGGTGGTGGGTGGTGATCGAATTCTTCTGCCTACATGTATTGTTTTATTCTTCTGCCCTGGCAATGTCCTTGAAAGTTAGGAGAAATTATACCTGCAGAAGGGGATACATTTTCACTGAGCAGTGCCCAGAAAGAAGGAAGAGGATAGCATGATAAAAAAAAAAAAATGTCTGCACACACCTTCAACCTCTCATTTAATGTTAGTGTCAGGAAAAAAAAAAAAAGCAGAGACTCGGATTGAAAGCGTCTGTAAAAACAAAACATAAAATGCCTAAGACAATGCTTATGTGAATTCAGAAAACTTACAAACTCCTAGATGTAGTTTTCCACACAAATCAACCAAAAATATTAAAGCAATGTATAAAAATACCTTATAAATATTAAAATGCATTTTGGAAAGCTCAACTAAAATTATAACCGCAGAAATAAGAAACAGTACTTCCTTCTTTTAGGATAAAAGTACTTCATACCTTCTATTAGGAACCTAAAATTAGCTCTGCAGGTGGTTCTGCTGGTGTACATCTGAACAGGGACACAGCCTTTGCCGTGCCCTGGGGTATCACAGTGTAATAAAAGAGACGGACACAGTGTAAATACTTGTAATTCTGAGTGATGAGTACTGTCATAAAGGCCCGTGAGAGCCATTATTTGGGAACAGGGAGTAAACGCCATGTGTTTCCTTTTAATTAGTTCTCTAAAAGGCCACAGAATGTTTTCAACTAGATCTTAAGTTGTATTGTGCATTTCTCCCCTCAAATGTAAATATATCTGAAACATTATTAAATGTGTACATTGATTTTTAAATTGTATCACATTTTCAAAAGTGCTTTAATGTGAAAAAATGTTTGTACGGAAGGATACAGAAAATGAGGTGAAGAAAACTAACTTACAAATGCTAGTCAAATCCTGTCTACATAGGAATTCTATTACTGGGGGAAGGTTATGCTGCACGCATATTTGATAAGTGATATGGTTAGAAAGGTACATTCTTCTCCATTGCTTGGGTTCTGGTGGGGCAGTTTTGGGGTGGAGAATTAGAATAGGGGTAGTACTATACTATTTAGGAGAGATTGAAGAGGTTTTAGATTTTCCAGGACAAATTCATGAGTGAGGGAAGCAAAACTAAAAACTGAAAGAGGGAGAGAAGATAGGAAAAGTGGAGGAAAATGATTCTGGATATATAAATATTGGAAATTATTCACCATAATCAAGTTAATCAGCATATCAGTTGCCTCACATAATTACTTTTGTGTGTGTAATGAGAACACTTAAGATCTACCATCTTAGCAAATTTCAAGTATACAATACAATATTGTTGACAGTAATCACACTGTTGTACATTAGATCTCCCTAAATATATACAAATTTTCATTGTCAACTAGATTGAAATAAAATGAGGGGGGATTTGAAACTTAAAATACTGTGAACCTAGTCCTCTAAGACATGAAATCCAATAATTTTTGTCTTGAATTTTAATAGAAATGATGGATTCCATAATGAATTAGGAGATAAAGACAGGGCTGAGTTTATGAGCATGCCACCTGTATGGTCACCCCATACTTCATGTAATGCTCCACAGTTGTTATTTTGAAATTCTTAGGCCTTGAAGGTATATTTTGTATAAAGTCCAGTGGTTCAATGGACCCTGTGCATGAGTCCAAGAGTCATGAGCAATGTGAATATCTGCCATTTTTGCTGCCCATTTGCATATAATGGCTTGAGTGTGCCATCAGCATAGAAATCCCATGAACGTACCATGTGTGAGAGTTCAGGGAGACTCAAAGCATGAACATAGTAAACATGGTCTCTCTACTATTGAGTAAATGGGGCACTGACAGCCTCTAGAACCCATATTGTCCATTCAAACCAGAACTAACTTCAAATGCACAAAGAAGGCAATGACATTCCGAGAAACACAAATGACCAATAAATTTTATCATGCCTTGTCTTATTGGCATTGATTTTTTTTGTATTAGCAGACTTAGGCTAAAAGTTGACATCCTACGAAAGAGAAAGGAGATAATACATTGTTCCTTTGCCTTCCAGTTCTTCCTGCTCATCACTAATCACAAGGTGGAGAGTGTTGGTAGGATGTACATGCATCAAAAAATGAAATAAAAATAGTTGAGTTAGTTTTGTGCAACATCTCCACGGTTCTAGCAACAGAGTTACAGAAAACAAATTGTGTAATTTCAATAATTCTATCTATGAATTAAATGCTATTATATTTGCATTTAAAACTGGCATTTTGCAATATAAAGATTAACATTGAAATTAATTCTAATTATTTTCAATTATTATTGGTGCATTGTAATCACACATCATGATGAAGTTCAAAGTGATAGAGACATACATGCACACAACATTCCGTGAGCTTCTCCCCGGCTCCCACAGGAAGGCAGAGGAAGAGAGGGAGGGAAGGAGGTAGGCAGAGAGTCAAAGAGAGAGGTTTAGAAATCTCCTGGCTACATACACGGAGGTAGACCAAGGGACAGAGGACTGCTTCTCAGATTCATCGCAGATGACTACTCAACTTGCAATGGTTTTCTTTCCCAAACGGTGTTTAACAATGTCCTTACACATGATAAAACATTCTTTAGATGCTGATAAAAAATGTGAACTCACTCTAGGCAGAAGCTACATTTTAATCTTCATTTACATATGTATGTTACCTTGACAATACTGTCATCATTGGTGATTTTTTTTGTCAAACAATAGTATTTATTGTTGCTCTATCAATTATACATCTCAAATAGTTGAAGTCAAAGATAAATGCTTTCAAATCAGATTTTCTTTCTGGAAAATTGGGACCATAAAGGAAAATATGTAGCTTATAGAAACAATGATTTAGCTTTCAAATTGTTTCTGAGGCAAACCTCCAAGTATATTCAGAATCTGAACATATCTCCCAACCTCTACCTCTTTTAGGACCAAGCTGTCAGTATCTTTCACTTGGATTATCACAGTCTATGAGACTGTGTGTGTGGTGGGGGAAGTACTAGGGATTGAACTCAGGGGCATTCTACCAAGCTATACCCCCAGCCCTTTTTATTTTTTCTTTGAAACACAGTCTTTCCAGTTTTCTGAGAGTCTGGTAGGTTGCTGAGAGTCTTACTATGTTTCTGAGGCTGGCCTTGAACCTGAGATCCTCCTGTCTCAGCTTCCCAAGTACTAGAATTACAGGCATGTGCCTCAATACCTGGCCACAGTTGGATTTTAACTGTTTTTTTTTCTTCTCCTCCATCACATATCCTTTTAACACAACAGTCAGAGAAATCGCCCTTCCGCTCAAACCCCTTAAATGTGCAGAATAAAAGCCCATTCCTCAGATGGGCTCCAAGATTCTCCTTAGATGGCCCCTGCTACCTTTTGGACCTCATCTCCTGTTTCTTTCCTACCTTCACTCCTTACCAGCCAGGATGACTTCCTTGCTGTTTTTAAAGCACACAGCTATATACCTGCCCGGGGACTTCCAAACTTACTCTTACCACTACCATGAACACTCTATCCCCAGTTATCTCAGTGTTTTTCTCCCTCATCTCTTCTTTGCAAGTCCTTTCCCATGATAAAAGTACTCTACTCAGAGCCAAAGTGTTCCTGCTTCCTTCTGCTATGCCGGGCCATTCCCCCACATAGCATGTAGCGCCAGCCAGCACACTACATAATAGTTACTTATTTCTGTTTAAATTGCCTCCCCCAGAATGTACCCCCTATGAGGACAGGGGCTTCTTTCTGGTTTGTACAATGCTGTATCCCTAGCATTTAGAACAAAACAACCACTAGCACTTAATGGAAAATCAAAAAGCCTCTGTCCAATAGATGAATGAATGAACCTTGGGTGGTCGAATAGATGAATGAATGAACCTTGGGTGGTCGAATAGATGAATGAATGAACCTTGGGTGGTCACTCGTGTTTGTAGGTGACGGTGTGTCTCTAAGAAGACTCGGTTCCTGCGTTTTGTGCCTTTAGGAAAATAAACGTTTAGTCTTGTGTCTCATAATCTGACAAGTGTCTTGTTTCTTTCTTAAAATTTTCCTCCTTTTAATATCTTCACCTTCGTTGTTCTAAATCCCTTGTCACCAGGGAGTGGCGAGGTGCAGAGTACCACACTGCAGATACTTCAGACTGTGGAGGAGCTGTCAGGGGCTCCTAATCCAGCAGCTTAGTCAAGCACTTGCCCTGATTAACACCTCCAGTATTCTCAGCATGACTGTGGTCTTGGTTTTGGTGCCATTGTTGACTTTTGGGAGGTGCTCTGAAGCCAAGCGGCCTCTTCTGCTCCTGGAGGTGCATCTGAGCAGACGAATTAGCCTCCCAGTTCCAATATTAACATATGTTTCCCTCCATGCAAACAATTCTGATCCCATTTTGTAAGCTTCCTTCTAGCTATCAATACTAAGAACCTAAGAAAACTGAAAAATATTAAATATTTTAGTATATCCTTTCCAAAATAAAGTTGTTTTTAGAAAATTATAAATGTGTGAAAGGGCTGATTGAGATTTTCATAAACCTTTTTTAGCCAAAGTAACTTCTTCTAGAAGTCAAAATGTGTATTTTTAGAATTCTTTTCATTGCAAATAACAGAAACCCATCTCAAAATAAATGGAGAATAAAGTGAAGAAGTCTAGGGGCAAAAGTAGCTATTGGAATGTCTATTTTCAGGGATTTAACTGATATGGTATGAAATTCTCTCTCTCAGCCAGGCGTGGTGGCGCACACTTGTAATCCCAGTACTTGGGAGGCTGAGCCCGGAGTATCTGGGTTCTCAGCCAGCCCCAGCTACTTAGTAAGGCCCTCCGCAACTTAGTGAGACCCAGTTTCAAAATAAAGAATAAAAAAATAGGGCTGGGGTGGAATGCCCCTGGGTTCAATCCCAGTACCACAAAAAAAAAGAAATTCTCTCTCTCTCTCTCTCTCTCTCTCTCACTTTCTCCCTAGATCCCTCCCTCCTTCTTCAAATTGTTCTTTTTTATGTTGTAGGCAAAACAGCTGATGACATGCCTAAGCTATATCCTGCAAATTCATCAATCCTAATGGAAAGTTTCCCAAGTGCTGTGTGCATGTATGAGGGAGACTGATTGGCTGGGCTTGGGGTTTATGACCACCTTTTAATGGATGAGTGGAGTAAATAGGGTTATTTCAAACACAGAAGCACAGGAAAGAGTGCTTCTTGTATTCGAAAATTCTTCCGTAGCACTCAACATCAACAATGTACAGCATTCAGAGGACTATTATTTATAATAATGATTTCTAGGCCAGTTTTAGGGTTCAGATATGAGAAAGGGAGGGTGTTGCAGAAGTCAGGAGGTGTGATGTGGCAGTAGGATGGGCATGCAGGGTGTGCTGGATGCTTCTGGTTATAACAGACAATGCTCACTGTGTTAAGTGCCACCACCCTTATTTCCTCCGTAAGCTTCAAACTGA
>PVJS01026152.1:0-27235 GCA_004027185.1 Glis glis | reverse complement strand
AAAAAAAAAAAAAAAAAAAAAAAAAAAAAAAAAAAAAAAAAAAAAAAAAAAAAAAATTCCTTTTAATTCTAGCAAAGACTAATTAAACTTGATATAAACAAAGTTGCCTGTTATTCTGGAGAAAACTACAAACCAGTGTTGACACAGAAAACAGAACCACTTATAAACATGCGCCATTGGCCAGAGACTATGCACTAGCTCACTTCTGGGCACTGACAGAGTCAAAAAGCCCCCAGCACAGACCTGAGACGGTGTGGCCACCTCAGGCAGCCACCACTCCAGCTATAGGTCCCAAAATTGAGCTGTGCCTTCCAGGCCCCAGGCCTCCAAAAAGAGGAGCCTGGCTGCCACCCCACAGAGGGCAGTCCTCTCCCCTGTGCAGGCCTTGCAGACCCTGCACCTACCCTCCCCTCACTTGCTGTCGCAGTGGCCCTCCACATAGCATGTGCTCACATAGCCCTGAAGCAGCCGCAACTGCCTTGCTGTCTCCAAAACTGTTCCCTGGCACAGTTTCAGCTTCCTGGAAAAATCCCCACTTGGAGGATGCCTCTGCATGAAGTTTACAGGGGCAACCATAGCCCTCTACCCAGGGGCCACAAGAGTCTTCAGCAAACAAGGTGGCTACTACCATTATCCCCATTTTTTTTTTTATACTGGGGACTGAATCCAGGGGCATTCTACCTGAGCTATGCCCCCATTTTTTATTTGGAAACAGAGTCTCGTTAAATTGCTGAGGTTGCCTTTGAACCTGCAATCCTACTGTCTCAGCCTCCCAAGTACTGGAATTGCAGGCATGTGCCAACACATCTAGCTCATTGTCCCCAGTTCTAAAAGGGGAACTGAGACTCAGAAACCAGCCCAAGGTCAGGCTCGGCTGACCAACACTAAATTTAAAGATCAAGGCAGTGCTGCCTCTCCTTCATCTCAGGGCTGCTGGAGTACTACTGCAACCACAGCACACGCTGCCATTCCTCTCCCCAGGGCCCTGCTCACTGTTCCTGGGCAGGAGGAAGGTGCTACCAATGGACCCCACAGGGATCCTTCTTCTGAAAAGCCCAGCCTTGACCAGGCTTCACTCCAACGCTGCAGAGGCCAGCTCCAATGTCACCATCAGCAAGCTGCAGGGAATCAAGACAACTGGAGAGGACCAGGTGCCTGCCCTCCTCATGCCCTGACTCCAGGGTGAACAGCATCTGCTACCTCCTCCTTTACCCTTTAGCCCTTTCTGCTGCAGAGGACGCTGGGCCCTCGGGGAAGGTGTCCTGTCCACAGAGCGGGAGCGCCTCCAGAGCAGGCTTCCCTGGGCCAAGTCACGTCCCAGCCTCACTCGCCGTCCACGGGCGAGTTTTGGCACATGGAGCTCTCTGCCCAGGTGCTTCCCAAGGCCCTCAAACCACACTGCTGGGGACAGCTGAGGAGCCGCCACCCAACGAAAGCAAGCTCTGACTCTCAGAACCAGATTTTAGAGGTGGCAGCCAAAGCTTGTGACCAAGCAGCCAGCATCCTTGACAGTGCAGACACCTGCAGAGATGCTCTGGTGTGTGCAGCACTCACGCACGTGCACCTCACCCAGAGAAACACTCCCGGGCATTGAGATTAGACATGCTAGAGCTTACATGGCCCCTTCACAGCTCAGCTGGCCCCTGGGTGTGTCAGGGCAAAGAGCCCATGGGCTGAATGGCCACCTGCTGGTCCCTTGTGAGACTTCTGCAGGAATGACAGGCCCAGCAGGGCAGGCACCACAGCCCTCACCAGCTCCTGCTGACTGAGACCTGAGAGGGCATCATCTAGTAGTATCATGCAGCATATGGGGCAGGGGACAAGGGACTCTGAGCTCCTGGGGCCGAGCCCTCTGCGGTGTGCCCTGCTAAGGCTACCAACTGTGGGGGAGCAGGCAGAGGTCCACGTAGATGGTTTGAATAAGCGACGATGACAGAAGTCAAACCAGAAAAATGGACTATCAATAATAATGAACTTTTTTTGTTATACTAGAGATTAAACCCAGGAGTGCTCTACCACTGAGCTACACTCCCAGCCCTTTTTATTTTTTATTTTGGTACACCATCTCACTAAGTTGCTCAGGCTGGGCTCAAACTTGCCATCCTCCTGCCTTAGCATCCCAAGTTGCTGGGATTATAGGTGTGTGCCACTGCGCCCAGAAATAATGAATGTTTAAAATTGTATTTAAGCTGGGCATGGTGATACACACCTGTAATCCCAGTACGTGGGAGGCTGAGACAAGAGGATTGCAGGTTTGAGGCCAACCTCAGCAATTTAACAAGATCCTCAGCAACTTAGCAAGATTTTGTTTCAAAATAAAAAATAAAATAGGGCTGGGGTGTAGCTTGGAGGTAGAATGCCCCTGGGTTCAATCCCCAGTACCCCCCCAAAATTGTATTTAAGTACAGGGAGGAGGGTCACAATGGAAGGTGGTAAGAGGAGCCTGGGTGAATAAGACTGAAGACTAGAGGGAAAGTGGGCACACGGTAGCTACTGAAACCTTTCTGTCCCTTTGTGCATCTTTCCCATTTTCCAGGATAAAAAGTTTTAAGAACAAAGTATATTTAAGACTCCATATGTGTACAGTCAAGCCTTGGGAAACAAGCAGCCTCAACAGCAGTGGCAACTACTGCCCACAGACCCAGGGCGCCGTGCCCCTCAGGACTGGCAGCTGCTCCTGCTGAGCACCAAGCTGCAGCAACCATGTCCACCCTCCAATGTCACATCCCCATAAGTTCAAAGTGGCAGCATTCTAGGTTTTTCTGGGAAAGATAAGCAACATTCCGGAACATCTTAGACAAAATTATAAAGCCACTAGTGCTATCAAGTGCAGGGCAGTGCCAGGGTCCAGGAATGAGTGGAGGCACCGCTCCCCACCAGCGATGGACTCCAGCTCCACCCTTTGTGTGAAAACTCACCAAACCTTTCACAGCTGAGGAGACCAGCAAGATGAACCGGGCTTGTTGTCCACTGCCTCGTGGGAGCAATGTGTTTAACCACCACAGTCCACCACACTGGCTCACAACATTTCAGCCACTGCCCACACAAATCAGGGTCCCGTGGCACATGGGCACAAACTTCTCTGCAGAGGCGCCACGGTCATACAGCAGGACAAGCAGAACCCTCCCTGCCCAGCTAACCACAACGGGGGCTGGCTTACGTTGCCATAGCAGTCCTCGTCATCCTCCGACATGGCTGGCAAGTAAGCTGTGAGCTTCGGAGGCGTCTGCTGGTGCAGATTCTCCCACGTGATGGACTCAAAAAATGGATGAGCTTTGAGAGGTTCGTACCCTTCCATCTCTTCACAGCCCAACCGCTTTGTGGCATCTAAAACCTTAAATGATAGTCAAGACAAGTCACTGTCAGGGTTAAAATACAATTCTAACAAAAAATCTTTACAGAAATTCTTCTCAATTCTCAGTCCCTCATGGAAAGAGCAGGGCACCATGGTCCACCCTCAGGCCTGCCCGCACCCACTGTGGGGATGGTTGCAGCTGCTCTGAGCTCCTGCCTCGCCTGAGGCCCTGTCCCTGTCCTTCCACAGATGAAAGCGATTCTCTACCTCAAAATATAGCAGGCAGCAGCAAGTATCCTTTTAAAGTATGCAGTTAAAAATCCTAAAACAAGAAAAAAAATGGTCTGGTTCTAATAACAAAGAAGGAACCATCAGCCTGGCCAGCAAACTCCTACAGATGTGGGGAGCATCCTACACCCCTCAAAGGACTGCAGCACCGTCTCCTCCCGCGGATGGAGCTGCACCCCCAGGCCCTCACAGGGGTATCAAGCCCACCTCCCACTTAGGGGGTCTGGGGAAGGAGACAGGATGGACAGCTGGGAAGACCTGATCCTGATCCCCAAGAATGGAGACAGGGGGAAGCCCAAAGTCAAAAGCCACCAGTGCCAATTCACTTCAGTTTTAGGAAAATAAACTAATCCACCTTTCCCAAGTAAACCTCTCTCTACTTCATTACCTGGGTTACAGTCTTCATGTAGCTTACTCCAAAGTTGACATCAGCAGATGTCACTGAAATAGGATTTATAACCATCTGCCACTGTAATAAACCTAGAGGCTCTACAGCAGTAACTTAAATGCCGTGTGATGTTGATGAACACATGCAAAAGGATATGGTAATTTCCTGTCTTATTAAAGTCAAGAATTGGGCATTTGGAAAGTGAAAGGGACCGTAATGAGACAAGAGAAAGATGCAACTCTACCATCAGTCCACCCTGACTGCACCTTTCCTTCCACACAGGAAGTGCAGGGTCAGAGGACATAGGAGGTGGCTGTGGGGTCCCTTCACCAGAGAAAACTTAAAACATTTACCAAGAGTTTTTCCACAAGGTCTCTTGCCTTAGGGAAGAATTTTTCTGGGAAATCATATTCCAATTTAATGATCTTCTGAAATATAAGATATTCGTTTCTGTGAATTGAAAAATTAAAAAAAAAAGTCATTGGGCAGGATCCTCCAAACCTCCTGTGCTGAGTGCACTTTCCCAGAACAACCCGGGGTCGCCCTGTCTCACAAGTCTCCCGCAATCCGCCAAGCCCTGTGCACTGCGCGCTGGGCCCAGCCCTGCTGGCTCTGCCCCACCCATTCCGTCAGGCAGGGGCTTCACTGTGATGAGCTCAGAGCCTGGTAGCTCCCTCTTACCCGGCTCGGAACGGCGGGAGTCCTGCCACAAGCTGGTAGATTATGCATCCAAGAGCCCAAAGGTCTGAACTTTAAGGTAGGGAGAAAACAAAGAAAATGGCATTGGTACAGTTTCAATGACAAGCATAGTTCACTTTCCACTCTGTTCCTGCAACACCAATTTCAGCCTCAAACGTGTTCCTGTCCTTTAAGACCAGGTATATGTGAGGTATGAACCTGCCCTTCTGGGGAGCCTCTCCTGGGACCTGGCCCAGAGGCTCCTCTACTAGGCAGTGTCACCAGCCAATCCTTCAGCTATCCTTGCAGCTTTGCCCGCTCCAGTGGGGGTTAGCAGCTTCTGCACACGCCCTGCCTCATCCTGAAGGGAGAGCAGAGTTCACTGCCAACATCGCACCATGCCAGGCTACTGAAGCTCAGACAGGGGTGGGAGGTTCAAGAGGGCAGGAACACAGCTTCCAGTGGTGACTCCAGGAAGTCTCATAGAGAAGTGCCCTCCTCTCTGTGCCGAGAAGCGGGACTGGGAAAGCTGGCAGTGTCACTGCAGGGTGGCACAACTGAGACAAACCCAGATCCTCTCTCAACCAATTCATGCTCACCCCAGGATGGGCACAACTGCACAGTGCCATGAGGCCAAGGGGGACCAGCTACAGGATGTGCACAAAGCAGGCTCTGTCCTTCCCTTCGTGGACTTGTATGAAAAGCCCTGCCCCTCCCCTATAAACATTTGGATTATCTTTTTTGATTTTTGGTATTGGAGATTGAACCCAGGGGCATTCTACCTCCAAGCTACACCCCCTTTTTTTTATTTTTCATTTTGAAACAGGGTCTCACTAAGCTGCTAAGTGTTAGGTTAAGTTGACAGGCTGGTCTCAAATCTGAGATCCTCCTATCTTAGCCTCCCAGGTACTAGAATTACAGGTGTACCCAACCTGAATATCTATTTGCATGATTGATTGCAGTACTGGGGATTGAACCCAGAGGTGTTCTACCACTGAGTATACCCCAGCACTTTTTATTTTATTTTTTGGTTCTGAGACAGGGTCTCACTAAGTTGCCCAGGATGGCCTCAAACGTGTGATCCTTCTGCCACAGTAGCAGTCACTGGCATCACAGGCATGCGCCACCACTCCCAGCTGGAGACTCATTGTCTAAGAATTCTTTACAATGAACAAGCATCCCTTTTAAAACCATGGGGAAAAAAACCTTAAGAATTTTTAGCCCATTTTGTCCCACTGAGGATACCTATAAAATCTTAAATATAATATATAACACATTATATATGCAGTTATGTAGTTATATAAATATACATGGCAATTATACAATAAATTATATAATAAGAATATAATTATATTACAATATAATTTTTTGGTACTAGGGATTGAACCCAGGGGAATTCTACCTCTGAGCTACACGCCCAGCCCTTTTTATTTATTATTATTATAATTATTATTTTTTGGTGGTACTGGGGATTGAATACAGGGTGTTCTACCACTGAGCTACAACCCCAGCCTTATTTTATCTAATCTTTCTTTTTTTTTTTTTTGTGGTGCCAGGGTTTGAACCCAGAGGCATTCTACCTCCAAGCTACACCCTCAGCCCTATTTTATTTTTATTTTGAAAAAGTGTCTCACTAGGTTGATGAGAGTCTCACTACTTGCTGAGGCTGTCCTCGAACCTGCAAACCTCCTGTCTCAGCCTCCCAAGTACTAGGATTACAGGCGTGTGCCAACATGCCTGGCATTTTATTTTATTTTATAATTTTATAAAAGTACTGCAAAAATAATAATTTTATTTACTTTATTTTATGGCATTAGGGATTGAATTTAGGGGTATTCTACCTCTGAGCTATACCCCCCAGTCCTTTTTACTTTTTGTTTTGAAACAGGGTCTCACTAGGTTGCTGAGTCTCTCTACATTGCGGAGGCTGGCCTCAAAACTGCAATCCTCCTGTCTTAGCTTCCTAAGTACTATTATTACAGGTGTGTGCCACCACGCCTAGTCCTATTTTATTTTTTATTTTGAAAAAGGGTCTTGCTAAGTTGTTGAGGGTCTTGCTAAGTTGCTGAGGCTGGCCTCGAACCTGCAATCCTCCTGTCTCAGCCTCCCAAGTACTGGGATTATAGGCATGCGCTATCATGCCCCACTATTTATTTGTGTGTGTGTGTGTGTGTGTGTGTGTGTGTGTGTGTGTGTGTGTGTTTGCTGGGGACTGAACCCAGTGGCATTCTACCTCCAAGCCACACCCCCAGCCTTCTTTTATTTTTTATTTGGAAACAGGATTTTGCTAAATTGCTGACAGCCTCACTAAGTTGCTGAGGCCAGTCTCCAACCTGTGATCCTCTTGTCTCAATCTCCCAAGTACTGAGATTACAGGTGTGCGCCACTATGCCCGGCTACATTTTTTATTTTGAAACAGGGTCTCACTGAGTTGCTGAGGCTAGCCTTGAACCTGCAATCCCCCTGTCTCAGTCTCCCATGTACTGGGATTACAACTGCATGCCACTATGCCCACCCTACAGTATAATAATATGTTGCTGGGCGTGGTTGCTGGCGCATGCTTGTAATCCCAGTACTTGGGAGGCTGAGACCGGAGGATTCAGGTTCGTGGACAGCCTCAGCTACTTAGTGAGGCCCTCCACAACTTTGTGAGACCCTGTTTCAAAATAAAGAATAAAGCCGGGCGTGGTGGCGCATGCTTGTAATCCCAGTACTTTGGGAGGCGGAGACCGGAGGATCCGGGTTCGCAGCCAGCCTTATCTCTCTCTGTCTCTCTCTCTACTTAGTGAGGCCCTCCGCAACTTCGTGAGACCCGGTTTCAAAATAAAGTATAAAAAATAGGGCCGGGGGTGTAGCGCAGAGGTAGAACGCCCCTGGATTCAATCCCCGGTACCGCAAAAAAAAAAAAAGAATAAAAAAAATAGGGCTGGGGGGGGTGTGCCTCGGAGGTAGAATGCCCCTGGGTTCAATCCCCAGTACCGCCAAAAAAAAATGTTAATATTAATTAATACAGTAACATATAAGCTCTAGATTATGATTTCTGGTCTATTTTAATGCACCTGTGTCGATTTCACTGAAATATTCGCAGAATTGAAAACTTGAGACTTAATGGATAATGAATATCAGAGGAATAAAAAATTTAAAAGCAAAAAAAGGTTGGGCGTGGTGGTGCACACTTGTAATCCCAGTACTTGGGAGGCTGAGACAGGAGGATCGCAGGTTCACGGCCAGCCTCAGCTACTTGTGAGGCCCTCCACAACTTAGTGAGACCCTGTTTCAAAATAAAGAATAAAAAATAGGGCTAGGGGTGTAGCTCAGAGGTAGAATGCCCCTGGGTTCAATCCCCAGTACCGCAAAAAATTAATTAATTAATTAAATGCAAAAAAGATATATAGTGATGCCTTCCTCAAAACCCTGGCCTGACACCCCACAGACAACCACTTTCATTTTTCATAAATCTTCCTAGAGTACACAGCCAACATACACATATGTCTCCCCCTTCGCACAGCAAGTGGCCCATGTACTTGAAGCCCTAGAACTCTTTCCCATTGGTGCTGATGAGCTTGCCACCTGGGATGAACTGAGAGCAAGGAAAACCTGGCTCTCAGGTGCAGCAATATATGCTGGAAAATGAGAAGGCTGCACCTACCCTCTCACACTGGAGCGTCCTCTGCTCTGTAGGATGCTCAACAGCACCCCTAGCCTACAGCCACTGCAGGCTGGCAGCATCCTCCACCATTATCATGACAACCAAAACTGTCTCTAGACATGGCCAAGTGTGTTTGGAGGGCGGCGTGTGCTGAATCCCTCCCACTGGGTAGCTCTGACCTGGAACAGTGCCTGCCCTTGTTAAGAACTCCAAATCTGCCAGGCGTGGTGGCACACACTTGTAATCCCAGTACTTGGGAGGCTGAGACCAGAGGATCCGGGTTCGCAGCCAGCCTCAGCCACTTAGTGAGGCCCTCCAAAACTTAACGAGACCCTATTTCAAAATAAAGAATAAAAAATAGGGTTGGGGTGGAGCTCAGAGGTAGAATGCCCCTGGGTTCCATCCTCAGTACCGCAAAAAACAAACAAAAAAAAGAACTCCAAATCTGATGACAAAAACAGAGAAGGCCCTCAACACGGAGACACCCAAGTTTAATTTTTCAGAGCACCCTTCCATCGGGCCACCATGTTTGTGCCCATTGCTCCACCCCTAGTTCTCAAAGCTCAAAAACAGAGCTGCCTAAACAAAATCACTCATTCATCATTCTCACAGGCCAGTCCCTTGTAACCTGCCAGGGCTGACAGTGCAGGCCTCATGAGAGGATGCCACTGGGCTGACTGGCAGGGCCACCCCAGCACTAAGCAGCACTTGACTAGTCCAGGGCAGAAGGATCCCAGTCACACTTTCATCCACAGACCTGTTGCCTGAAACTGCTCCCCAAACCTTGAGCGCCATTTCCAGTGCCACCTCTTCCAAAGACAGGGCCTTTGACTGTTCCCCATCCCATGCCATCAGCTTCCGGGCCTCCTGTCCTCTGCTGCCCAGCTGCACTGCAGATAACCCTCCTCCACTCTCCAATTGCTGATCTTACAAAGAGAACCCACTCCTGAACTGGTGCCAGTCCCTACAGTCCCTGCGCCACCCTGCCCTTCTACTATTCATGACTGGGGACACCAACCAAGGCCCAGCGGCATCTCTCAAAGCCCCTGAATGCTGTGACCACTACTGGGCCTGCACCAGGACTGGCTGCCCCAGGTGGAAACTCCACCCTCCTGGGCCTCCACCCACCTCTGCAGAGTCTGTGACACTAAAGAGTTAGTGCAGGGCTGCCGCAGCCCTGCAGCACAACAGTCATACTTCCCCACAGAGCAGCTTTCCTAGAGAACACCAGCAAACCTCTAACCACAGGTATAAAATGCAATGATAAAGTAGCATGCATGTGTATCAAAGGAAAACTATGAGTTAAAAGGCAAAATGCACCTGGCGTGGTATGCATACCTGTAATCCCAGTACTTGGGAGGCTGAGACAGAATGATCACAGGTTCGAGGACAGCCTCAGCAAGTAGTGAGACTCTCATCAACCTAGCAAGACCCTGTTACAAATAAGAAATAAAATCGGGCTGGGGCTGTAGCTCAAAGGTAGAATGCCTCTGGGTTCAATCCCCAGTACCACAAAAATAAATAAATAAATACAAAGCCAAATGCTAGCTTCTTTCAAAGCATGGCTTTTTTTTTTTTTTTTGCGATACTGGGGATTGAACCCAGGGGCATTCTACCTCTGAGCTACACCCCCAGCCCTATTTTTTTTATTCTTTATTTTGAAACAGGGTCTCACTAAGTTGCGGAGGGCCTCACTAAGTAGCTGAGGCCAGCTGCAAACCTGTGATCCTCCTGTCTCAGCCTCCCAAGTACTGGGATTACAAGCATGCGCCACCACGCCAGGCTCATGGTTGGCTTTTTTTGTGTGTGTGTGTGGTACCAGGGATTGAACCCAGGAGCATTCTACCTCCGAGCTACACCCCCGGCCCTATTTTTTATCCTTTTTATTTTGAAACTGGGTCTCACGAAGTTGCGGAGGGCCTCACTAAGTAGCTGAGGCTGGCCGCGAACCCGGATCCTCTAGTCTTCGCCTCCCAAAGTACTGGGATTACAAGCATGCACCACCATGCCTGGTTATGGTTGGCTATTTAAAGACCACCAAAATCCCTCTCTCAAATATTAATTTCTTTCTTTTTGGTACTCGGGATTGAACTCAAAGGCATTCTACCTCAAAGCTACACCCCCAGCCCTATTTTTTATTTTTATTTTGAAACAGTGACTCATTAGGTTGATGAGAATCTCACTACTTGCTGAGGCTATCCTCGAACCTGCGATCCTCCTGTCTCAGCCTCCCACATCCTGGGATTACAAGCGTGCGCCACCATGCCCGGCTTCAAGTACTAATTTATTAGGAAGAAACCTAGTAGCTACCATGGAGAGAAGAGAAGCACAGTTGGATGAAAGCAGGTTACCTCTTACAGGCTGACTTCTCTGTGAGCAGCTCTGGAGAAACGTACTGTGCTGTTCCTACAAAGGAGTTGGCCCTGGCTGTAAAGAGGAGAAAGAGAAAGGTCACTTTCAGAGATACAATCCCTCGCCCATACCACGGCTGCCCCGTGCACTCCTCAGGCCGCTGCAGTCCACATACAGCAGACAGCTCGTTCTCAGCTCAAGGCTTGTCACCAAGAGCAAAGCAAGCTCTCCAGAGCCAGACTGTCCAGGCCCTGCCCCAGGATGCCCGCTGGACCCCAGAACACTGTGCCCTCCTCCCTTGCATTCATCACACAAGCCAACACTCCTGTCACTACAGCATGGCGGTGTGAGGGCACAGGTCCTGTCTGCTGTGCTCACCGCGGGACCTGAGCGCCTCAACATGCACTGGACATGCGGCAGCCACAACAAAGAGCTGCAGCCAGGGACCACCTCGTCAGTCACCAAGAGCTCGAGCATTCAAGGGCACCAAGGCCAGTAAGACTCAGACCTCCAGCATAGCATTCTGTCACCTCCAGTCCTGGCCTATGTGACCGAAGGCCACAGGGTTAGCATCTAGACCCCAGGTCACTGCAGGGAACTCACCAGCTATGGCATGGGCAAACAGAGCAGCACTACAACTGGCCCACTCCCTCTGCTCAAGGGGCTGGCAGGGCTGGGCCCTCAATGCAGCTGCCACCACCTGTCCTGCCTGCACACTGGTACTGAGCTATCCTTTCCACCTGGTTCCTCTGGCTGGGCAAAGAGAGGCCCATGTCTCCACTGCAGAGACCCAGCCCAGTTGGCCCCTCAGCCCTATAAATGGTCCCCTCAGTACATGGTTTTCTGTGAAGACTTCATGGCTGCATGTGTATCCTGCCAGAATCCTGAAAGATACTGCCAAGAATACCAAGGAGAGCCCTGAGAGGAAAGAAAACCAAACCAAGGGCCAACAACAAATAAGGCCATTCAGCCATGTAATGAACCGAAGAGATGTGAATTAAAACCAAGTAGTCTATCAAATTGGCAAAGAGGAAAAAAATACAGAGCACTGCAAGGATCTGAGGGACGTGCAGGACTACGGTGGGACTACCCAATGGTGCACATTCCAGGGAGCCATCTTCCAGTAACAGCAAGTCACAAAGAACAGGCCCAAACTGAAAGACCAGAGTGAACCCTATTGAGACAGAAAGAGCGGTGCTGGGAGGGAGGATGGGCAGTCTATCAAGCATATGCCCTGGGTGGGTCCTGCCCAGGCTGAGATGGTGGCAAGACCAAGGCAGCTCTGAGCGGGTCTCTCGAGTCCACAGCACAGAAGAGAAATGGCTGCTCGCCGACAGCCATTCACAGGTGGGCTGTAGGGCCACTTTAGTGACTGCAACCTCCCACCTGTCTTCTCTAGTCCCCCTGCCCAAAACTGCCAGGCCCCTCCTTCCTGTCTGCTGAGTGACGCCTCCACACCTGAGTATAAGAAAGACCTTAACAGGTCAGAACCCAGGTAGTCAGGGGAAAAAAAAACCCAAACCCAAGTCTGAACCTCCAGGGCACCCTGAGCTCTTCTATGGCTTTTGCAAAGAGGGCAAAGGTCAGGGACAGATGATGGGCTCACTCCTAATGACTAAGCCGCCCTCACCAGGACACATGGGAGGGACCCTCAGGCGAGGGCAGGCAGAAGCCCGCTCTGTCAGGAAGCCCTCATGGATCCCAGGCCTGCACCAGCTGCCCCGCTCCCTCACCCACCACCTGCCCTCGTAGACACGGCCACACAGACCCATGGACACAGAAGTCTGTGAGGAAAAAGCACCTGCCTCCTCCTGGGAGGAGGGTGCCACATGTCCCCTGCACAGCTAAGGAACCTGGGGCCTACCTCCTACCAACATCTTATTCTAGAAGCTTTCAAGATGTTTTGGGGAAACTCTCACTACACAAAAGCAAAAAGAAGCCAACACAGAAATAAATTCTAAGATTCTAAACTACTTCCAACAGAAGATGAGAATAAGTTACTAAATCTTTCCCTTTTCCTCTAATAAAGAAAAGAAAACCCGCACCTCCACTAGATACATAAGCAATTGTCCCTGGGTTACAGCATGTAGTGACTTTTAGCCTCCTGTTTCCAAAAGAAAAGGTTTATTTTACTAGTTCATCAATGCACTTAAATTTTTATATATTTTCAAGTGGATACAGGACAATGAGAGTAGCCCTGTGCTAAATTATCAGATGCTGAGGAAAACTGATGAAGGAAAAAATGCCCAGAGCACAGCCCCGGTGACTGGCACCTAAGGCTGACTGGGGCCACAGACACATCCCAGCCCTGCTGCCCCATGGGACACACAGGCTTGTATCAGATGGGAAGAGAGGCACAGGCTTGACAAGGAGCCGACAGATCCCCCAGTAGAAACTCTGTGTAAGAAATAGATCTTTTCTATCAAAGGAATGGCTTGCCTTGGGCGCCATGTTGTAAAGCTGCCATTTGTGTAACTGTATTTGTGTACCTGTCCTTGTATTTTTGTAGATCGCATTTCCTCAAAATTGAGAGTGCCAATCTCTCCCCCGGCGTCCCCTTCAGCCAATGGCGTAAAGATTGTGAGGCTGTGTTCCCACCAATAGCACAACACAAAAGCCCCATGCTGAAGATAAAACACCCAGTAACTTCCTCCATGTTGTTCCTTGCACACTAGACCTTCCTGGTGACAGGAACCCTTTTTGCAAAAAGTAAAATTCACCTTGCCAAGCTGCTTTCAACTACGTGTCTTTTTTTAACGACGCCATAAAAATTTACTTCTAACACCTGGGAGATGAAAGTTCCTGTTTGGTTCAACTTTGCCATGGACAATGCTTATGGTTAAGAGGTTACATTAAGTCCACAAAAACAGGACTACTGTTTTTATGGACTTGGAGTAATAAAATGATTACTCTTTTTTTTTGTACTGGGGTTTGAACTCAGGAGCATTATACCTCTGAGCTACACATCTAGCCCTGTTTTATTTTTTATTTTGAAACAAGGACTCACCAAGTTTACAACTGACTAGGAATGAATCAAAAGGATCCAAGTTTCTTAGAAATGTCAGAGGGTCAGGGCCACAGAAGGCCTCAAGGGAGCCAGGCTCTGCCACCTGAGGAAACAAGAACCTCTTCCTTCACTGAGAGGTTTGCTTGTATCCCCAAGGGCAGTACTTCAGCTCTCAGCAGAGATGTTTCCAATCCAGGAGGAGGCTGAGCACCTTGAGGACTGCGCAGAGGTTCCAGTGCAGACAGTATGAAAAAGAACCCTCTATGCGACACCACCAGGGAGGAACCCAGGTGGGGTGGATAGCCACCTGGAACGCAGGCTGGCCACCTCCCAGAGGAACCTTGACAATAGAACTTGCTTCACTCAACTGGGCTCTCCTCTGCTCTGGCTGGAATCCTCTCCAGCTCCATGAACCAGTTCACTATTGGTGGAGAGAGAGGCCCAAACCAACACTGCACTGTTGTCCTGGGTCCCCTTTCCACAGAAAGCAGCCACAGAATTGCAGATGTGTTGGACTCCTTCTCCCACTGATGTGCGCCCATTCCTTGTCTGTGGCCAGCATGATTGTCCTCGAGCATCAAAAGGAAGAGAGTGAGAGGGAGAGAGGGAGAGGGAGGGAGGGAGGGAAGGAGGGAGAGAGGGATGGGGGGGGAGGGAGGGAGGGAGGGAGAGAGGGAGAGAGAGAGAGAGATAGAGAGAGATAGAGAGAGATAGAGAGAGATAGAGAGAGAGAGAGAGCGTCTCTCTAGGAATTGAACCCAGGGGCGTTTTACCTCCGTGTGTGGGAGGAATTAACACCCCCCCATCCTTTTTATTCATGCTATTTTTGTTTATTTCTTTTGTGTGTGGTACTGGAGATTGAAGCCAGGGGTGTTCTACCTCTGAGCTACACCCCCAGCACTATTTTATTTTGAAACAGGGTCTCACTAAATTGCAGAGGGCCTAAGTTGCTGAGGCTGGCCCCGAACCTGCGATCCTCTTGTCTCACTGTCTCCCAAGTACTGAAATTACAGGCATGCGCCACCACACCCAGCTAAAGTATCTCTTAACCCAATGCTTTACAAGACTTTTCTGGAGCTCAATTTCCCTTCTTTATACCTCCAGTGTATGGTTTCCATCCAGTGAGCACCAGAAGGGCAGCCAGTCACCCCCCCCCCAGCTGCTAAGACAGCCCAGGCCACTTTCCTAGCCCAAATGGACTCCTGGCAGCATCTCCTCCAGTAGTGGAGGTGTGACAGTATGATTCAAGGATAGTCACTACTCAGGAGAGAAGACCCAGAGGGTCAATGATTAGAAACAGGCATGTGATTAGCAACCAAATCAGCCCCCACTCCTATGATTTCTAGAACCTCACTAAAATCACAGTGCCTGGGCCACCACAGCCAGCTGTGCACACCAGATGGGGAGACAGAGAGAAAGGCAGGGGGTGAGTGGAGGGCTCTGGGGTCCAGGGATGCAATGTGCTCCCCACAGGAGAAGTACTTCCACACCTGACATGCAGCAGACCAGTCATGAGATGGGCACCCCTGCACTGTGTAAGAGGATGGTCACAGGGCGCTCATGAGAACCCAAGCATCCCTCCTTCTACCCACTAGACCCAAACACTCTGCCTGGGGCCCCCGCGGTGGGGCCCTGACAAAGGCACCACAAACCTCTGCAGTAAGGACGAAGCCCACACAACGCAACATATTCCTCGGAAGTTGCTCTCAGCCTTAAGCATAGAACTGGGCTCTGCGGGAAACCAAACTCACACACCTTGTTTGCTCTCTGGGGATAATACTTTTGCTGTTCCAAAATCTGTGATCTGGATGTGCATGTCTTCATTTAACAAAATGTTTTCTGGTTTAAGGTCCCTGTAAAAGTAGATTTCTACATTTGAGATAAAATATTTAAAATAGCAGCATTATTATATACTCTACATTTTGATGAAAGCACAATGAAGTGATGAATACTTATCATCTTTACCGACTAACAACCAAGAATATTAGGCCAAAATTCACACCAAACAAGTATCAGTTGAATACGATAAGGTCATTAGAATTACATCACCTCATAAGTACATCTATCATTTTTAATAAACTTTTCACTGTAGTATAACCTATTATTTTTAATGCATAGAGTTTATGAATATTTCCAATTTGACTTTATCAGAAAGTCATAGGAAATGAGACCAGAAACAATAAGCACACCCAAATAAAAGCACCAGTCAAGATGGTCTAAGTGGCTGGCCTGGCAGGAAGCCACCGAGCCAGGCTGACCCGGGAACTGAAGCTGAGACTCTGAACATGTAGGCTCATTCGACTTCAGCCTCTTCTCAGATCTCACAATGAGCCACCATCTGGCACCTAAACCCCACAGGTCCAAAATGTAAACCCTCGCTGACCCCAGAGGCCTGGGGTAGTCTGCAGGTCAACTGTGGCGTGCTGGCCATACTCACTATAATATGACCAACCTGCACACACGGCCCTGGGCAGACATCAGGTTACCTGTGAATGATGCCCTTGCCATGCAAGTACTGTAGCGCAGACACGATCTCAGCTGTGTAGAATCGGGTACAGGTCTCATCAAATGAACCGATTTTGCGGATGTATTTAAGCAGTTCTCCATTTTTGGCATAGCTAAGGCCAAAATCTGAATATTGTATAGTTAAGGAAGAATGGGAAAAAAATCAATGTTTTAAAACTAACCTTAACAGCCCAGTAAGAACTTTTTTATTAAATGCTAACTGAAGATACCTGTAGCCCAAAACAGTTGCCCTTTTCTTTTGTGTGTGTGTGGTACTGGGGCTGGAACCCCTGGGCCTTCTACCTCTGGGGTACACTCCAGACCTATTTTTTTTTAATTTGAAAACAAGATCTCACTAAGTTTCTGAGAGCCTCACTAAGTTGCCGAGGCTGGCCACGAACCTGTGATCCTCCTGTCTTAGCCTCCCCAGAACTGGGATTGTAAGTGTGAGCCACCATGCCCGGCTACAGTTGCCCTTTTCTGAGTCAGATCCTGACCCAACTCTAATGCTAGGTGCCAGTGCACAGTTTCTCTCTAAAGCACACAATGACACAGTCCCTTGAAAACACATGGACAGCACCACTCAGCCCAGACTGCCCTTCCAGAAATGGTCCCCAGAAGTGTCTATGACCTATGAGAGGAACCCGCAGCAGAGGGCTTTCAGGCCTGCAGAGGCACAAACACATGTGCAGCCTCAAGTGCAAAGCAAACAGCTCTGGAAGACAGGGTCCTAATTGCAATCCTTTTTTTTTTTTTTTTTTTTTTGCGGTACTGGGGATTGAACCCAGGGGCATTCTACCTCCGAGCTACACCCCCAGCCCTATTTTTTATTCTTTATTTGGAAACAGGGTCTCACTAAGTTGCAGAGGGCTTCACTAAGTAGCTGAGGCTGGCCACAAACCTGCGATCCTCCTGTCTCAGCCTCCCAAGTACTGGGATTACAAGTGTGCGCCACCACACCCAGCTCCTAATCTCAATCCTTGCCTGAACTTGCTGAGTTCCAGGCATGGTCTGCTGTGCTAAAAGACAATGCATGCGGCTGCTCCTGCCATGCATAAAAGGAACACGCCTTGTAAAAGAAGAGCTATTTCATTAATTTCTCGATTCTTTTGATCTATCTGTGAGGCACCCACGGGTGAGAGACACAAGAGTCTCCCCTCAGTATCCCTATGCTGCAAGTGTCCCACTTGTATTCTCTTTCTTCCAAGGAGACTGAAGGCTGACAAGAAACAGCTCCCACATACCTGCCTCCCCTGGAAGCACACACATTGGTACCTCTTCCTGGGAATCCTGGTCCCAGAACTCAGGGACCCAAGTGCTTGTCCCCCTAAGCAGCCGCTCTGGAGGCCACGAGGGCAGCTGATGCCTGGTGCCAGGCTGGCCTTGTTCTGTTCTGGCTTCTGCATTGCCATCCCCGCTGAGGCAGGAGCTCCAGAGCAACAAGGCTAAACCAGAGAGGGAAGGGACTACAGCAAAGCTGCCCCGTCCCCCGCCCAGCTCTGACCATCCACACCTCCCAACTCAGACAATGTTTGACTAAAGCCTGAGATAAAAAGCAAGCACGTCTTGCCTCTGGAGAATGCAAAGGGTCTCCATAAGCCCCTCGCCTCAGCCTGCCCACTCGCCACAAAGGAGGCTGGTGCCCTGGGGCCATCAGCTCTGGCCCCACCTGGGGGGCTGCAAGGCCTCACCAGTTAGGAAGGAGCACTGGTGTGAGGCTCAGCCACAGCCACAGAAAGACTGATCAGCTTCCTGCCTCTTCCGGCTTCACGGCTTGTCCCCTCATCTGGTTCCTCACTGGTTCCTGGTTCCTGCATGAGGGACACTTTAGCTTCTGTGCTAGACAGTGGGGCAGAGGTGACTGGCAGGTCTCGAACACAGCAGGTGCCCAAGATTACTGCTCAGGATGCTGGTCTCCAGTCACAAGCTTTCCCCGCCCCAATGTGCTCCTTTAGACCTCATCACACCACTGTGCATCCTAAGAACCTTCTCTACACCCTTGGCTACAGCATTTCTTCATGCAAAGAGTTTTCTTTTCAACACACTGTACAAGAATTCAGAGTGGGGCAGAAGTCCCTGGGTGAGTCCCTGCTGGGTGGGGAGTGAGCCCTCATGACCTTCTGGGGTTTGGGGATATCTCTCTCTCACTCTCTCTCTTTTTCCCTTGCAGTGCAGGGATCAAATGGAATGTGTTTTAATTACCAAGAACAACAAGTGCCACTAGATAAAGACATACAGCCCCCTCCACCTGCACTGCTCTGTCTAGTCCCGTCTGGAAATCTGACAGCAGACACACTCTCATTTTGACTCTGAGAGCTTATCCCACCACCCGTGACCCCGGGAGAAGATGAAGTCAAGTGTGCACAATTCCGTCCAAGCTATGGTTTGGGTATCCCTCAAGGGTGGATGGGATTGGAGGTTTGCTCCCCAGGGTGGCCGTACTGGGAGGCAGTGGAACCTTTAAGAGATGGGGCCTAGTGGAAGGTCCTGAGGTCAGTGGATGAGAGGCAATTCTCCTGAAAACTGCTTGGAAGTTCTCAAAGAAGGAACAGCCAGTCCTGCCCTCTCTCCACTTCCTGGCTCAAGATGTAATTCTTCTCCACACACACTCCACCTTCCACCATCCACCACAGAGCCACATCCTGCACCATGAAGTTTGGACTTTTGGCCTCCAAAGGGTGAGCTAAACCAACCTCGTCCCTTCATAAAGCTGGCTGCCTCAGGCATTTGGCAGTAGTGATGCAAAGCTGACTAGTACAAAGCCTGACAGAAAACAGGATGCCCAGGTGTGGGCTTCTGGATGCCTGGCAGCTGAAGATCCCCATGGGCTCAGAGAGGTGCAGTCACATGGGGTCTCCCTGAGCATATGAGGGAGGGACCAAGCAGCCTCAGAGGTGAGAGAGACATGGAACAGAACATGATGAGACCACTAACAGCAAGCCACTTGGTGTGGTCCCCCTGCCTCTCACTCTGTATAGAACCAAGCTCCCAAAAAACTGTCCGTCCAATGGTCAACAATTTGCACAGGGGCGAATCCTCTGGTCAGGTCCAGGCCAATGTACCTGACTGCTGGGGAGCATCTGGCTGGGCAACTGTCTCCCCCCATTACAACAATTTGGGGGTGGGGTGGGTGGGGATATTGGGGATTGAACCCAGTATAATCCAGCCCTTTTTATTTTTTATTTTGAAACAGTCTCCCTAGGTTGCTAAGGGCCTTGCTAAGTTGCTAAGGCTGGCCTCAAACCTACGATCCTCCTGTCTCAGCCTCCCAAGTACTAGGACTACAGGCACGTGCTACCACACCAGGCTCCACTGGAACAAATTTGACCCTGTGGCCTCCATGCTCCCTGTTCACTGGCAGCACCTCATCACAGCCTCTTCCTCCGGGGAGTCAGCCAGCCCACTGAAAACTCTGGATCTGCGCCTCACCTGATTCTCCAGGGCTCTTCTGGCAACCAATGGTCCACTCAGCTCTCGAATGGCAAGCGCCAGTGAATACGTCATATGCCATCCTAGTACTTGCCCCCAGCATAGTGACTGCCCAGTTTCTTCTGGCTCAGTAGCAGATAGCACTGTATACCAGGCTCTGAGGACAAACACCAAGAGACACCAGCTGCCTTCGCTCTCTCTCACCAAGCCCACCATTGCCTCCAGCCCCATTCCACAGCCTGAACCACAAGGGGCCAGGGTCAGGGCAAACCCACATTCCCCACCACAGACAGGAGAAAATCCAAAACTGGTGCCAGTTCATCATGGCTCAGAGAAGTGACCCACTCCTGACCACAGGCTGCCCATTCCTAGGACCCCACATGCTTCTGCCCTCGTGAGTCCACTGAGATCAAGGTGCCCCACACTCCACGCATTGTCTTCCTACTCTTGCTAGCTCATCACGTAATCTGGACATTTGTGACATTCTTCTTCAGTTTTGTTTTTGCAGTACTGGAGGCTGAACCCAGGGGCACTCTATCACTGAACTATGCCTCCAGTTCTTTTTTTTTTTTTTTGCGGTACCGGGGATTGAACGCAGGGGCGTTCTACCTCCATGCTACACCCCCGGCCCTATTTTTTATGCTTTATTTTGAAACCGGGTCTCACGAAGTGCGGAAGCCTCACTAAGGAGAGAGAGAGAGAGAGAGAGAGAGAAAGGGAGAGAGAGAGCTGAGGCTGGCCACGAACCCAGATCCTCTGGTCTCCGCCTCCCAAAGTACTGGGATTACAAGCGTGCGCCACCACGCCCGGCTTCCTCCAGTTCTTTATTTTGAGATAGCATCTTGCTAAATTGCCCAAGCTGGCCTCAAACTTGCAAGCCTCCTGCCTCAGCCTCATGAATAGCTGGGATTACAGGTGTGTGCCACCCACCAGCTATAACATACCTTTTTTTGTGTGTGTGGTACTGGGGATTGAACCCAGGGGCATTCTACTTCCCAGCTATACCCCCAGCCATACTTTTTAATTTTTATTTTGAAACAGGGTCTCATTAGGTTGATGAGAGTCTCATTACTTGCTAAAGCTGTCCTCGAACCTGCAATCCTCCTGTCTCAGCCTACCAAGTACTGGGATTACAAGCGTGTGCCACCATGCCCGGCTTGTAACACTTCTTGATATTCTGTGCATAGCTAAATCCTCCCTTGAAATGTAAGTTCATGAGGGCAGAGCCTTCCCTCTGTTTACTAGCATATCCCCATCTCCCTGCACACACTAAGCACTTCTGAATGAACGAAGAACAGATTCAGCCAGCAGCTGAAGGAGCCAGAAGATGGTGCTAAAAGTAGGAACAGGGGCAGGATGTAGTGGTGCACATCTGTAATCCCAGCTATTTGGGAGGCTGAGACAGGAGGATGGCAAGTATGAAACCAGCCTGGGCAACTCAGTAAGATCCTGACTCAAAATAAAAATAAAAAAGGCTGGGGTACAGCTAGGTGGTAGAGTACCCCTGGGATCAATTTCTAGTACCAAAAAAAATAAAAGTGGGAGCAGGGCCTGGGGACATAGCTCAGTGGTAGAATACATGCTTAGCAGTCATGAGGCCCTGGGTAGGATCCCCAGCACCACAAAAATAAATAAATAAATAAATAAATAAATAAATAGGAACAACATGGAGCAAAGTTATAAAAGAAAATAACTGGTGTGGAGTGGGAGGGTGCAGGGGGAAGCTAAACTGACAGAAACTGCCCCTCACCTTGGTGGAATGGGGAAGCCAAGCCTCAGATACTTTTTTTGCAGACCGGGGATTGAACCCAGGGGTATTCTACCTCCGTGCTACACCCCCGGCCCTATTTTTTATACTTTATTTTGAAACTGGGTCTCACAAAGTTGCGGAAGCCTCACTAAGTAGAGAGAGAGAGAGAGAGAGAGAGAGAGAGACAGGGAGAGACAGAGAGAGAGCTGAGGCTGGCCGCTAACCCGGATCCTCGGATCTCCACCTCCCAAAGTAATGGGATTACAAGCGTGCACCACCATGCCCGGCGTCAAGCCTCAGATACTTGAACCAGCTTTTTTGTGTGTGTGTGGTACTGGAGATTGAACCTAGGGGGCATTCTACCTCTGAGCTACACCCCCAGCCCTATTTTTTATTTTTATTTTGAAACAGGGTCTCATTAGGTGATGAGTCTCACTACTTGCTGAGACTGTCCTCAAACCTGTGATCCTCCTGTCTCAGCCTCCCAAGTACTGAGATTATAGGTGTGCACCACCATGCCTGGCTCGAACCAGCTTTAAGGACAGCAGCAGGAGGAAAGGGGGCCCCTGAAGGGAAAGTACCTGCTGGGAGCAAGGACAGCCCACCTGCCTGGCCCAAAAGTGAGCTGGGGGTCCAGAGGTGTGGCCTGCCCTGATGTTCAGACCTGCCTTCCTGATTCCCAAGCAAAAGTTCAAAAAGATTAAATAAAGTGCTCCCAGAGGTCAGAGAATAAAGGGATGTGGACAAAATGAAGACACAGCAGAAGGTGAAAATGCTGGGGAAGCAGTCAGGACAGTCCTAGAGAGCAAGCCGAGGTACCCACAGACTGAGAGCCCACAGAGGAAGAGAGCACCCAATACATTTGGAAGAAGGTTCAGGCTCCCCTGGTTGCTCCCTAGACTTCTCAAATGCCCAGAAAAGATCTCCCTTCCAAAGCCAAGTGTGGTGGCACACACTTGTAATTCCAGTACTTAGGAGGTTGAGACAGGAGGATTGCAGGTTCACAGGCAGCCTCGGCAACTTAGCGAGGCTCTCAGCAACTTGAGAGACCCTGCTTTCAAATAAGAAATAAAAAAATCAAGTTGGGGTACAGCTTGGAGGTAGAATGCCTCTGGGTTCAATTCCCAGTCACACACACACATACACACAGATGTCCCTTCCAACCCAAACCCATGCCCCAGAGTCCAAGAGGGCAGACACCCACTCCAGGAACCTGAAGATACCCAAGATCATTCTTCCTCTCTCAGGACCCTGCTTTATTTGAGCACAGGATTTAACACCTAACAGATATTCCAAGGTCATTGATTAAAGGAATGAGGGAATATCTTTGCATAGATGTCCAGCGACCAGGGTTAAAACAATAAGCAACAATCCATTAGGTATGATGTTTATCAATAAAAACCTTAGCCAGGCCGGGCGTGGTGGCGCACGCTTGTAATCCCAGTACTTTGGGAGGCGGAGACCGGAGGATCCAGGTTCGCAGCCAGCCTCAGCTCTCTCTCTCTCCCTCTCTCTTTCCCTCTCTCTACCTAGTGAGGCCCTCCGCAACTTCGTGAGACCCGGTTTCAAAATAAAGTATAAAAAAAAAATAGGGCCGGGGGTGTGGCACGGAAGTAGAACGCCCCTGGGTTCAATCCCCGGTACCGCAAAAAAAAAAAAAAACCTTAGCCAGGTGTGGGGGTGCATACCTGTAATTCCAGGACTTAAAAGGCTGAGACAAGGGTATCGCAGGTTGGAGGCCAGCCTCAGCAACTTAGAGAGACCCTGTTTCAAAAGAAAAAGGGCTAGGGGTGTAGTTCAGAGGTAGAATGCCCTGGGTTCAATACTCAGTACCAAAATAAATAAATATATACATACATACATACATACATACATACATACCTCAAAACTGTGGGACGGCTTCCCCTTCAGAGGACGACCCGCCAGCAAGCCTCAGCTGTGCTCTGGCACTGCCCTTGCCTCCAGGAACGTCAGCTACCCGAGAGGCCCCAGAGCAGCGGGGGAGAGGGAGGATTTACGCTGTACCCTTTCCTTTCAGGGGAAGGGTTGCTTGTGAGAACAAACAATGGCCTTATGATTCCAAAAAGAAAGGGGCGACTGGTGTGATTCCAGACGGTGTTGACCACACAAAGGATACACAACTTTTCGTCATCCTGAAATGTGAAGTAAAGCTTAACGAAGAAGGGATGATCCAGGCGCGACATCACATCTCGCTCTCTGGTTACATATGGAACCTTGTTCTCTTTTATAATATGACGCTTCTCCAGAATTTTAACTTAAGGTGAGAGAGAAGTGAGTTACTATGATTGGAAGAGGTGAAAAATAGTAAAGATACAATTCATATAAAGATAACTGGTTCAAATTACAGTTTTCCCAAAACCACCCACACCAGCTTCATGGTCTCTAAAACCAACAGTGCCCTAGACCCTTAAATCAGCACAGACCCTCAGGGCCTGCCACCCGGGCTGAAATGTGCATGGAGGCTGCAGTGGCCCCAAGTCCCAAACATATAGCTCAGTGGAGTTAGTTAGTACTTACTAGCATATTCTCGGGAGGTGGCCAGTTCTCGGGCCAGAACAACCTGGTTTAGGGAGAAAAGGGGAAATTTCAGAGCATACACTGTAGTAACCAGGAGTCTGACAGGTCACTGCCACATGGTACAGGATTGCCCGTCCCACTCACTGTGTGGAATTATGTTTAAATACTGTGGGTCCTGAACTAACAAACAGAGCAGAAAGTCACTGCTCGTGTTAATGTGTTCTAACAGTTAACAGCAAACATAAATCTCTCCATTGTTTTCAGAAGGTTTATGAGCAGCTGCCAAAAGTGCTCCTAGTGCAACAAAAGTATAAATTCGAGAACTTTGCAGCCAGACATGGTAGCACAGGCCGGGGCAGGAGGATCGCATGTTCCAAGCTACCCTGGGCAACTTAGTGAAACCCTGTCACAAAAAATTTTTAAAGCTCTGAGGATGTAGCTTAGTGGTAGAACACTTGCCTAGCCAAGCACAAGTCCCTGGATTCAATCTCCAGTATAAAAATAAACAAACCAAGTGGTGCACGCTTGTAATCCCAGTACTTGGGAGGCTGAGACAGGAGGATCGCAGGTTCGTGGCCAGCCTCAGCTACTTGTGAGGCCTCTGCAACTTAGTGAGACCCTGTTTCCAAATAAAGAATAAAAAACCGGGCTGGGGGTGGAGCTCAGAGGTAGAATGCCCCTGAGTTCAATACCAAGTACCATAAATAAATAAATAAATAAATAAATAAACAAACAAACAAACAAATAAACCAAGCCAGGCAAGCTGGTGCATGCTTACTTGGGAAGCCAAGACAGGAGAATCACAGGTTCGAGAACAGCCTCAGCAACTAATGAGACTCTCATCAACCTGGCAAGACCCTATTTCAAAATAAAAGAAATAGCCGGGCATGGCACACGCTTGTAATCCTAGTACTTGGCAGGCTGAGACAGGAGGATTGCAGGTTTGCGGCCAGTCTCAGCTACTTAGTGAGACCCTCTGCAACTCAGTGAGACCCTTTTTCAAAATAAAGAATAAAAAATAGGGCTGGGGGTGTAGCTTGGAGGTAGAATGTCCGTGTTCAATCCCCAGTACTGCAAAAATAAATAAATTAATTAAAAAAGAATAAAAAATAGGGCTAGGGATGTAGCTCAAAGGTAGAATGCCTCTGGGTTCAATCCCCAGTACCACAAAAAAATAAAATATAAAATAATAAAATAAATAAATAAATAAATAAATAAAATAGGGCTGGGGGTGTAGCTCGGAGGTAGAATGCACGAGTTCAATTCCCAATACCAAAAAAAAAAAGAAATAAACAAACCAACCAACAACCAAAAACCTTACAGACTAAAATCCAAATACCACCACAAGCTGGGCGTGGTAACACACACCTGTAATCCCCAGTATTTGGGAGGCTGAGACAGGAGGATCGCAGATTCGCGGCCAGCCTCAACAATTTTATGAGTGAGACTCCATTTCAAAATAAAGAAAATAGGGCTGGGGGTAGCTCAGAGGTAGAATACCCCTGGGTTCAGCAATTTTATGAAGCCCTCTACAACTTAGTGAGACTCCATTTCAAAATAAAAAAAAAGTAGGGCTGGGGGTGTAGCTCAGAGGTAGAATACCCCTGGGTTCAATCCCCAGTACCACACACACACACAAAAATAAAATAAACAAATACCACCACAGTAGGTACTGGGAATGTCTTCAAAAAAAGAACTAAGAATATGTCCTTCCAGTATATGTGCAATAAAAAAAAACCTTCCTTGAATTTTTTTTTTTTTTTTTGGTACTTGGGATTGAACCCAGGGGCATTTTACCTCTGAGCTACACTCTTTATTTATTTTTTTGGAACAGGGTCTCAATAAGTTGCTGAGGCTGTGAATTTAAGGTTTTGTTTTTTGTTTTTTGTGGTACTGGTGATTGAACCCAGGGGCGTTCTGCCTCTGAACTATACCCCGGCCCTATTTTATTTTTTATTTTGAAACAGGGTCTCACTAAACTGCGGATAGACTCACTAAACTGCTTGAGGCTGGCTGCAAACCTGCAATCCTGATCCTCCTCTCTCAACCTGTCAAGTACTGGGATTACAAGTGTGCACCACCACACCCAGTTTGAATTTAAGTTTTTGAAAATAATTGCTGCAACACATTTTAGTGGATGATGTAAATATAATCACAGCTCTAAAGAGCACAGGAAACTAAACCAGCACGGGAGAAAGCCACCTTCCCAGAGCACCCCCACGCTGCTCACCCATGCTGTGCACCTCTTGGAGCACACCTGAGCCTGTGCTCAAACTCCACTTCAGGGAGAGTGCCCAGCCCAGAATTCCCAAAAACCATTCTGCACTTGTAAAACCCTGCGTGCACATGAGGCAACAAATTTGTCCACAGCATGCCAGGGCAGCTTTGCCACAGGACCTCACCACTGCCAGTGTGTGCAAATGTGTCTCCTAAGAAACCTGCAGAGGGCTGGGTGCGATGGCACATGCCTGTAATCCCAGTACTTGGGAGGCTGAGACAGGAGGATCGCAGGTTGGAAGCCAGCCTCAGCTATGAGGATCTCAGCAACCTAGCAAGACCCTGTTTCCAAATAAGAAATAAAATCTTGGGCTGCGGGTGTAGCTCGGAGGTAGAATGCCTCTGGGTTCAATCCCCAGTACCAAAAAAAAAAAAAAAAAGAAACCTGCAGAGGGACAGCTAAGGACCAGAGAGTAGATGAAACCTGTTCCTGTGGACTCCCTGGGCCTGACGGAGAGACCTTCAGGAGGTCACAGGTCCAACTGGCTTCTGGTTATACATCATATCCCATTACAGGATTCTTGACAAAACTCCTCAGATGTGACCCTGGAAAGGGCCTGACGAGATAGATGCCCGCCATTTTCAGGAACCAGGTCGGGTCATATGTACTCAGGTGGGAAGATTGCAAAGATGGTTTCCCATCACTAGGGTTGAGGTGAATGGGTTGGAGCAGAACTTTGCTCTGGCCTACGCACACTATACAATTGTCACGTCTCTTCACAAGAGTGCATGCTAACTTCCTACCTAAGAAAAGGGAAGCCGGGCGTGGTGGCGCACGCTTGTAATCCTGGTACTTGGGAGGCTGAGACCGGAGGATACGGGTTTGTGGCCAGCCACAGCTACTTAGTGAGGCTATCTGCAACTTAGAGAGACCCTGTTTCAAAATAAAGAATAAAAAATAGGCCGGGCGTGGTGGCGCACGCTTGTAATCCCAGTACTTTGGGAGGTGGAGACCGGAGGATCCGGGTTCGCGGCCAGCCTCAGCGCGCGCGCACGCTCTCTCTCTCTCTCTCTCTCTCTCTCTCTCTCTCTCTCTGTCCCTCTCTCTCTCTCTACTTAGTGAGGCCCTCCACAACTTT
>PVJS01026151.1:0-27235 GCA_004027185.1 Glis glis | reverse complement strand
CTGATCTTCACATCTTGGACTGGGACTGAATTAGTGGTTGCTCCGATCCTAAGACTCCAGCTCTTAGACTGTTCGACCAGCTACTGGTTCCTCTGACTCTCCACGTGCAGTCAGAACCTGGGACTACATTGCTTCAAACTGTAAGCCCATCTGATAAATCCCTTTTTCAAATATACTCATTCTGTGAATTCTGTTAATCTAGTGAACCCTGTCCAATACACCCATGGCCCAGATTTTACTCCTGAGGATTAAATATGCATGCTCTAAACTGTGCTCCAAATGAAGAAGTTGTGTGTCTGTGTGTCCCCGGTCCTCTCTGTCCTGAGAAGAACATCAGAGGTCCGAAATAATTAAAAGTTCTGAAAAAAGCCAGTATTCTGATCCTGTCTCTTCAGAGCACTTCTGGGCCCCTCCAAGGGCTTCTGGAAAACAATCGAGTCCTAAGAGGGAACAAGAGGAGCAGTCAGCGGGGCTCAGTGGTGTTGGCTATGTTCCCACTGTGATTAAATTTCATATTTTGCCCTGGGCTGGGATGGTTTCCAGAGACCAGTTTGTGGAAACAGCTATATTGAGCCAACTCTGTTTTCCTAAATAACTGTGAAATTCAGAACCCTCTTCTGACTTGGCAGGGGCTCAGAGAGGAAAGGGCTCTCGTCAGTGAAAAATACACCAGCCTGGAGTCTGATACCACTCAGCTTCCCAGATTACTCCAGGAAATGTGCAGCAAAAGACATTTTTCTTAAACCAGAATCATCTAGTCGAATGAACATGGGTTTGGGGCTAAGACATCTTGAATCTGAGTCCTGGTTCTGTCACTTATTAGGTGAGTTCTCTTTTGAAATTCACTCATTTCATTAAGCCTTTTATATTACTTATCTGTAAAATGGGTGTGTTAGTCAGCCTAAGCTAGTTATGCTGTGGTAACAAACATCTCCCCCCCCCAAAAAAAATCTTAGCGGCTGACAGCAACAAAAGTTTATTTCTCCCTCATATTTTATTTTGGCTATGGGCCAAGTCTCAGCTATGGTTATGTGGCTTTTCTCCATATGGATTCATTCTTGGGCCCAGGATGAAAGAACATTCACTTGCTATCTTGGTTTCATGCCTAGAGGATAAAAGATAATGGCAGTCACACATTGTCTCTTAAGCTTTTGCTCTGATGTCCTCTATATTCACTTCTGCTCACATTCCATTTGCCCTGGAGTCAGGGATGTTATTCTTATCCCACAGAGGGACTGTGCAAGTCACATGGCCGTAAGCAGGGTACCCAGCCCTCATACAGAGAGAGCAACAAATAATTTGGAACACTAATACAGACAAGTACAATGGAGATGATCATACTCCCTTCTTCACAGTGTAGTTATGATGCCCAAATGAAATAGTGCACACAAAAGTTTATTATAAACTATAAAGTTCTCTGTTCGTGCTGTTTACTCTCTTTAATGCCAAGTTCTCCATAGGTCTCCTGGAGATTGGGTGGAGATGTGTTTTGTGCATTTCTCCATTTGCATGGAAATCTATTTATTTTCAAATATATCCTCCCACTTTTACTGTGAGATGATGATTTCAGGATCAGTTTCACTCCACACAGCCCTTAATACTGGACCCCATCGTCCAAAGAGCTTAGCTAGTTATGCATACAGATGAATGTCAAGACCAATATTTTGAAAACTCACAATAAAGAATTGTGCCACTGCCTGGCTTTGTGTCACTTAAAAATGACATGCTCTCCTGAAAGGAACAGGGCTGTGTTAGTTGGAATAAGATTCCTCATTGTCAAGTACTCATTGATTGACTCTTTGTTCTTCTACTGGAGAAGACATTTAGAGAATCACATCAGAGACCAGCAAAAGCCTCTATGGACAGTTGGTTCAGAACCAAGAGACCTGGAGACTTGAGAAGGGAACTGAGAAACATAACGCCAGGAAAAACTCATTTAGACTTGTAGGAGAAATCATTGTTAGATTAACTTAATACATTCTATCGAGTGCCTGCTATATACTAGGCAATTAGTATTCAAATAATTTGCTTATTCATGTGTTCATTTGTTTGACAAATGTTTATTGGACATCTACTTTGTGCCAGGTACTGTTTCAGGCACTAGAAATGAACAAAACACTCAAAATTCTTGCTGTTAGGGGGAGCTGATCATTGGGGGGTAGAGAAATCAGGAGACACACAATAAATAAAAATAAGCAAGGAAAATCTACAGTACAATGCTATGAAATTAAGAGAATAAGAAAGTGTTAAGAGACTGATGCTTTAAGTAGGGTATCTGGGAAGGTCTGGCTGAGAGAGTGACATCTGAAGGGAGACCTGGAGGAGGAGGCGAGGAGGGAGCCTTGCGAGAGAGCAATCCAGACAGAGGTGATAATGCGTGAGTGCTCCTTGAAGGGAGAGGATGCCTGGCATGCTCGAAGACCTGCGAGGAGACCACAGGGGCTGGCGTGGCACCATCTGGAGGAGAAGGAGATGATGCTGAGCAGGAACAGAGGGCCAGATCTTGTAGGGCCTTGAGGCCATCGTAGGGACTTACATCTTTTGTCAAGTAAACGGAGGCCAAATGTAAGGCATTGAGCAGAATACCAAAAAGTATTGAATTACATTTTTTTTTTCAGTACTGGGGATTGAACCCAGGGGCATTCTACATCTGAGCTATACTCTCCACCTCATTTTACTTTTTATGTTCATTTTATTTATTTAGTTTTATATGTATGTGGTACTGGGGATTGAACCCAGGGTGTTCTACCTCTGAGCTACAACCCCAGTCCTATTTTTTTTATTTTTTATTTTGAAACAGGGGCACACTAAGTTGCTGAGGGCCTTGCTAAGTTGCTGAAACTAGCTTCAAACCTGTGATCCTCCTGTATCAGCCTTCCAAGTACTGGGATTACAGACACGCCCAGCTTATTTTTTATTTTGAAACAGGGTCTCACTAAATTGCTGAGGGCCTTGCTAAGTTGCTGAGGCTGGCCTTGAACCTGCAATCCTCCTGTCTCAGCCTCCCATGTACTGGGATTACAGGTGTGCGCCACCACACCCGGCTCTGAGTTGCATCTTTAAAGGTTCATTCTGGCAGTGGTCATGGCAATGGATTGAAAGGTGGTCAGGACAGAATCGCGGAGGCCTGTTACAAGGCTGCTGCATGATAGACGTGGTACCAAGGTAATATGAGGTGCTGATAATACACGGTTTGATCTGGAACATATTTGAAAGGTGGGGCAGCCGAGATCTGCACATGAATTGGATTTGAGGTGTGAGACAAAGAAGACAGGTTTCTGCACTCATGAGGTAATCAGCATCTAAGCATAGAATCAGAAAGTAGATCGCTCCTTCTGGGGTACCTGATATAGACGTAATGGAGCTCCTTCAGCTGAGTGTTAACAGATGAGGGGGGCTTTCCCAAGAGGCTCTGAAAAGGGTGCCATAGTTTGAATGATTCCCCTCTGACACTCATGTGTTGAGACTTAGTGGCCAACAGGATAGTATTAATGGGGTAGGGATTTGAAACGTGCTCAGGTCCGTAGAGCTCCTCTGGTGTCTCACTGGGATCGGGTGCCCTTACGAAAGACCTGGATGGAGGGAGTTTGCTCTCTCTCTCGCCTCTGCACCTTCGTCGTGTGAGGACACAGCAAGAAGGCCTTCAGCGCACGCTGGTGCCTCGTCTTGAATTTCCCCGCCTCCAGAACTGTGAGGAAGAAAACCTTTTGTTCTTTAGACATGATCCAGTCTCAGGCATTTTGATAGAGCATCCCAAACAGACTAAGACAGATGACATGGGCAGAGAAGTAGGAGCCATCTGATGTTGGCCGAGGGCACATTGTGGATGAGGGAGCGACAGAAATGAGACTGGAACAGTGATCAGAAGCCAAAATTTGGAGGGTCTTGTGGACTGACCTGAAGACCCTGCCTGTTTGTGCAGGTGATACATTTGGGCTTTAGCAACAAGTGGCATGGTCAGATTTGCGCTCCCAGAGGCTCTTCCTCACAGAGGAAGACAGACCCCCACCATGTGCAGAGCAAATTAGAGGTAGAAGCAAAACACTGGGGCAGAGATGCAAATTGGGTAGATCCAGAGGGAAGAGAAAGGGTGGAGCTTGACTTCAGGAAGCAGAATTGGGTTCACAGACTTTGACCCCCAGTTCTCAAAGGGTAGAATGATGAGGTGAGTCTCTGAAGACTGGACCTGCTGGCTACACCGCTTCCTCCCATGTAATACAGGCTTGCTACCCAGAACATTCAGGGGGATTCTGCAGCATTCCAGGGATGACTGGGGAAAGTAGCCATTTCAGAGGGCAGGGGCTCCAAAAGCAGGTAGCTTGGAAGGCTGCTGAGCAGACCCAGATGGGTATTTTTATCTACTTGACCACAGTAGGGAAAAATTAACTTTCTCCAAATATTTTTCTATAAAAATCAAGAGGAGACACCTGTTGGCTGTGTTTAGGTCACATGCTCACCCTTAGATCAATCACAGTAATCAGGGAAACATGCAATGTGACTGGCTTAGCCTGGGTCACATGACAACCCCCGTGGATGGGAGGAAATGTCTCTTCACAGAGAAAGGGAGATGAGAAAGATCGCTGTGTAGACACTAAACCACGGCGTTGATAGGGGTTGAAGCACGCACTCTCCGGAAGGACATTGGAGAAGAGATGAGTCAGGAGTCAACCCAAGCACCAGGTTCTTCTAGTGCATTCCAGTACTTCTGACAGGTGGGCTGTGTCAGAAGATCACGACCAGCATTTGCTTCTAAGCGAAGCTGTAAGCTCTCAGATTGCAGAGACTTTCTAGGTCATTCTCTGTGCTGGGATCACCAACCCTTCTCAAACTTGGCCTTGTCAGACTCAGAACAGACATCTGCCCTTCTGTGAACTGTTTCTGTTCATCACCAAGGCGGGCTGGCCCAGCCTCTCCTTTGTGCTCCTGCCGTATTTCCTTTATTCCTCTCCAGCACACCTGGAAAGACGCCTTCCACTCAGCTGCTGTCTGTCTGTCTGTCTGGCGGCTTTGCTTCCCAGATCGTGAACTTGCAGAAGACACCAACCCTTTCTTGTTCGTCTTTGTATCCAAGTTTTATGAACAATAACAGACCCTGAAAAATGATAGCTTGAATGTTGGGCATGGTGGCTCCCGCCTGTAATGCTAGTACTTGGGAGGCTGAGACAGGAGGATCACAGGTTTGAGGGCAGCCTCAGCAACATAGCGAGACTTTCGGCAACCTAGCGAGACTCTGTTTTAAAACAAAAAAATTAAAAATAAAATTTAAGAAAGGGCTGGGGTGTAGCTTGGAGGTAGAATGTCCCTGGGTTCAATCCCCAGTAATACACACACACACACACACACACACACACACACACACACACACGGCTCAAAGGGTGATTTCCTTTGAAATAGATACAGGGCTCTTGTCGCAATCTTGGCTCTTCCCTGCCTAGTTCATTTTCACCTGGCTAATCACTCCATATCCCTGGCCACAGAGGTTGAATCAATGGGTCTGTGACACAAGATAAGTAACTTGGGAAGAAATATTTTCTTTCTTTGTATCATAGATTGTAAGCTTGAAAGTGCCATGGGGCAATGGTGCTGTCACATGCAACAGCCTGATAATGAAGCCAAACTGAGAAGAGATGCTGAAATAGCTGAGGAGAGAGGAGGAGAAAGGGAGAGGGGGAGTTGGAGGGAGGGGGGCAAGAAAGACAGGTGGGGAGAAATCAAGAGGCATAATTGAAATCCCTGAATCTGGTTAACTTGAAGATTATAAGATCCTAGGACTTAGAACTACATGAACGAATAAGTTCTGTTTTTGCTTAAGCTAAGTTCAGCTGGACTGCTGCCATTTGCAATGAAAATGTCATATTAATACAATATTGTATGTGCCTCTTAGAGAAGCACAAATCCTATCAGACTATTAAAGGCTCTGACAAGTCCTAAAGGAAGGGAGTTAATTTTATTTTGCTTTTGTTTAACCAAATATTTCCCAAACTTGTCCAATCACCAATTCCTTTTTTAAAAACAATGATAAGCATTAACATCTGCAGGTTTGCTTTTTCTGCATTTTGTGAAATATCATTTAAGACATTTGCTATCTTAGGCTAGAGAGGATACCTTTGAATTGCAAAATGAAGTTAACTTGTGTGCAGAAGGTTTGGATCCGCAGCTGAGGTCAGCTTAACAGGAGAGGTAATGTCCTGCGTTAGGGAAATCCTCTGGCCTCAGAAGCCATCACAGGCCTTGTTCATAAGACTAGTGACAGAGTAATAGTAGTATTAGTAATCATTGCTACTAACAACTACTGCAAATAACTAATTATTGCTAGTAGTAATTAAAGCAACTAGTATTTGTCAAACATTATGTGCCAGGTACTAAGCACTTCATATAGATCCTCTCTTTCCATCCTCACCTATGAGACTGGCCCTGTTGTATTTTACAGGTAGAACAAGCAGAGAACCAGAGAAGTCGAATGACTTGCCCAAGGTTACAATGCCCAAATGGGAAGGGACTCAGATTTGAACTCAGATGTGGCTGATATTGCAATCCATGGTCTTTGCCATTACAAGTCCATGTTTGAGAGCTTGAAAATGAATTATCTAACTAGATGCACTAGACATCTCTAATAACTATTGCACATATAACTAGACATCTCTATATAACTCATATATATAACTCATATATATCTCTATATAACTCATATAAAACTCATATAACTAGACATCTCTAATAACTATTGCACATCTTCGTTTCCACCAAGGAATCCAATCTAAGAACCTCTTCATGGTTTTTTGTTTTGTTTTGGTACTGAGTTTGAACCCAGGGACATTCTACCTCTAAGCTACACCTCCAGCCCTTTTTATTTTTAGTTTTGAAACAGGGTCTCGCTAGGTTGCTCAGAGTCTCAATATGTTGCTGCAGCTGGCCTCGAACCTGCGATTCTCCTATCTCAGCCTCCTAAGTACTGGAATGACAGGCGTGTACCACCACACCCGGCTCCTCTTCATGTTTTACCAAGCAAATTTTCCACTTCTCCCTGGCTAAAGCAGCTCATGTGGATTATAAATATGGACTATCGCCATTGTATTGTCAGTTGTCTCACTGTTCTTTTAGTAGACTCAGTGTTTACAGTTCCTTAGATGTTCAGTGCAAAATAGAGATTTTTGTAGCAACAAGCCCAGCTACCCTTAAACGCTGCCGTTTGAGAGTGAGGTTGCGGTGCGAAGGCAGTGATGCACGTGGCTGGATTTCTTGTCTGTCCACAGATGCCATCTCACTAACAACCATGCACTGCCTCCTATGGCGTTAGAGCAGGAACCTGCCTCTGCAGCATACGAATCTGCTCAACCTTGACTTTGCCAAGTGATCATCGGAGCTTAGTTTGATTGCTTCCTGGGATGGGGAGGTCACTACTCATTACCACCAGTCACCAACAGCCACAGAGAGGAGAAAGGTGCGCCTAGCCAAGCAGAAGGGAGACCTGCTGGGTATGAGAGATGCAGCATTTAAAGGGAAGGATACTGAATGAGAGTATAGGGCTTCGAATCCTGGCTTTGTCACCTACAAGCTGGGTGACTTTTTTGAATAATCGCCTAATTTCTATGGATTTTAGTTTTCTCCTTTGATAATGAAGAAACAAAGCTTACAAAGTGCTAAAAAACAAAGCAATAAAAAATTCTGTTATGTGAAAGAAAGCACTTTTTAAATTCTTATGTGCCCATAAAATACACTAGGTTTTCATGCACTAGATTATTGATATTGGTTATTTGGGTTAAGGGCAGGGAGAAGTGGAGAGGTCTTAAGAATTTTTTAAAAGATAACATTTTAAAAGTCTACTCTAGAAACTGCATTATATTATACCATTTATATAAAATATCTATATATGTATATGCATAGAAAATGTCTATGAAGATGTTTTTCAAAATACTAGCAGCCGTAGGTGACTTTTACCCTTCTCCATTTACTTTTTTATGTTGTTCAAATTTTTATAATGGTCATGGATTATTTATATGGTTAGAAAAAAAAGGAAGAAAAATGCCTCTTTTCATTTGGGAATTGTGGCAGGCACTGAGGTATTGCTCAGATCTTTCTTCAAGAAAGGACTTGCAACTGGGCATGGTGGTGCATGTCTGTAATCCCAGTACTTGGGAGGCTGAGACAGGAGGATCACAGGTTTGAGGCCAGCCTCAGAAACTTAGTGAGGCCCTGAGCAGCTTAGAGAGAAACTGTTTCAAAATAAAAACTAAAATAGAGCTGGTAGTGTAGCTCAGAAGTAGAATACCCCTGAGTTCAATCCCTAGAAACATACACGGAAGGAAGGAAGGAAGGAAGGAAGGAAGGAAGGAAGGAAGGAAGGACTTGCTGCCCACTGAGTGTAGCATGTCTAGCTGAAAATCTACCACTATCAAGTTCTTCAGTTTTTTAAAATCACTTGCTTATTTTTAATTGACAAATAACCATGTGCATTTATGGGGCACAATGTTTGATCTGTGTATACACTGAAGAAAGATTCAGTCACGCTAACTAACGTATCCATCACCTCACCAACTTTTTTCACAATGAGAATCTTCAAACTCCATTCTTATATCATTGGAAATATATAATACATTATTACTAACTGTGGTCATGATGTTGCACAATAGATCACTAAAACTCACTCCTCCAATCTAACTGAAATTTTGAACCCTGGGATCAACACCTTCCCTTTCTCCAGCCCTCCCCTTCCTGCCAGCCTCTAGTCATCGCTTCTACTCTGCTTCTATGACATTGACTTTTTTATATTCCAGACATAAGTGAGATCATACAATTCTTGTCTTTCTGTGCCAGGCCTATTTCGCTTAGCATAGGTCCTCCAGCTCCATCCTTGTTGTGAATGACAGGATTGCCTTCTCTTTAAGGCTGTAGAGTATTCCACTGTGTATGTACACACCACATTTTCTTTATGGATTCATTTGTTTTGGGACACTTAGGTCACTTCCATATCAACTTCTGCAGCTTTTGAGCCAGGATCATGCTCTTGAGGGGTGGCTCTAGCCAGTGGTTCATCATGAGAGAGAGCCCCAGCCATTTCCACCCAGAGCAAATACTTTGGGTTAAAAACAGCTTTATTCAGGTATTGTTGGTGTGCAAAAATACTGTATCTACTTAGGGTATAAAATTTGATGCCTTTGGATACGTGTACTCCCATGAAACCATCACCACAGTTAAGGGGATAGAAATAATCACATCACCTCCCAAAGTGTGTGTGTGTGTGTGTGTGTGTGTGTGTGTGTGGTTTCGTAAGAACACTTAGCATGAGATCTACCCTCTTACATTTCTAAGTGCACACCACAGTCTTGTTGATTCTAGTTACAGTGCTGTTCCGCAGATCTCTAGAACCCTTCATCTTGCATAACTGAAACTTTAGACCAATTGAACAACAAACCAGAACAAACTGCACAATTGTATTGAAACTTCATAACAGTTGAACAATAACTATCCATTTCACCCTGCTCCTGATATGTTATGCTAAGTGAAATCAGCCAGTCACAGAAGCACAAATACTGCTCGATCTCACTTATATGAGGTACCTAGAACAGTGAAACTCGCAGGAGCAGAGACGTAGGACCGACTAGCATGTTCTGAAGGTCATCCTCTACCGGGCAGTAGAGACTTCCCCAGGCCTGTTCTGCGGGCTGCTGGCCCCTCTGTCCTCCCGTTCTTCTGTTTTCCTTCATGTTACTCCCCAGTAAACCTTTGGCACTTGCTTTATCTTGATATCTGCTCCCTAGGGAACGCAGCCACCCTAGGGTAGAGAAGTGCAGGGGGTATTAGAAAGTGCCAAAGCGCATCCAGGGCCTGTGGTTTTGTTTGTTTTCTGCCTCCTTCTCTCTGTGTAATCTTTGTCAAGCCATAGCCAGGTCATACCAGGTCCCAGTTGCCCCAGCTAAAATATGACAGCTAGACTATGTGGTTTCCAAGAGCCCCCTTTTTTAGAAATTCTGTGAGATATAATCTCAAGACAGGCCAATTTGTGGGAAAAAAAAGTCCTTGACTCAGTTGACAGACTCTGAAGACCAGAGTCTTCAGACATCGGACACCCTGTGCGATCTCCCCAAGCCCCTTATCCCAGGTCTCCTTCCGAACTGTCCTGTACTCAGGCATTTTCTTTCCTCTTTCTGTATCCTCCTCCCCATCAGAGCATACATGTCCTGGAACCATGTGCCCAGGTTCTGCAAGGTAACTGAAACCTCTAGTAAACGGAACGAGGCTAAATTGCTCATGATGTCGGCAGGCTATTGAAGAGATTTCTCAGGGTTCCGGGGTGTCTAGACACTGCTTCGGTGTCCAGACTCCCCGGGTTCGGTCGTCCGCTATGGTGATTCTTTCTTATCTCCTTCCTCGCTTTTTCTGGACCAACTGTGTAGCAGGTGTAACGCCTGGCTGGGAGCCTGCACTCTGACATCACATAGAATTAGGCTTGAGTCTTAATCTGCTATGTACTAGTTGTATAATTTTACTTATGCTGTCTGAGCCTCATCTTCATTAAACAGGGATAACAATGGCAGCCTCATAGGGCTATTGTGACAATTAAATTCCATAACAAGGTGACACACTTGGTTTAGTAGAGGGTGCATTTTAGGCGTTTTAAAAGCATGCTAGTAGTAGTAAGCATGCATAGGAATTGATATTTATAATACATAAATTATAAATACTGTTTACGATACATTATGCACATTGGTATGTGGTGGGCATGTTGGTGCGCTGCCCAGATCACCCATTCGGCGAGGGACCTGCTCCTCCAGCTGCTCAGGGTGCTGTTGGCAGTCCTTCCCCTGCCAGCCCTTCAGAGATTGCCCCAGCTGCGGAGAACTGCCTGGCCCCAACACACATCCTTCTGAGGGCGACCTGCAGAGAATTACAGCCCATGTAGGAGTATGAAGATCTGGCCATTGTGACCCTAGTTGAGATGTCTTTGAAGGCCACTCTAGCTCCAAAGCATCCCATGGGATTGGTTATGGCTGTTTTGGGGGGCTGCCACATTCAACTCACTTCTATGTTCCGGATGGCTCCCCCTAATCAGCCTCCAGTGTTCAGGTCCATCTCGGAGGTGGCTTCCTAGAGAGCCTAACTGTGCCATATATATTGTAAATAGTATCGACTTTTTTTTTTTTTGGTTCAACCTTCAAAGGTTGAACCCAGAAATATTCTACCTCTGAGCTACATCCCCAACTCTATTTTTTAAAATTTTTTTGAAACAGGGTCTCACTAGCCGGGCGTGGTGGCGCACGTTTGTAATCCCAGCACTTTGGGAGGCGGAGACCGGAGGATCTGGGTTCGCGGCCAACCTCAGCTCTCTCTCTCTCAATCTCTCTCTCTCTGTCTACTTAGTGAGGCCCTCCGCAACTTCGTGAGACCTGGTTTCAAAATAAAGGATAAAAAATAGGGCCAGGGGTGTAGCGCGGAGGTAGAACACCCCTGGGTTCAATTCCCGGTACCTCAAAAAAAAAAAAAAACCCCAGGGTCTCACTAAGTTGCTGAGGCTGGCCGCAATCCTCCTGTCTCAGCCTCCCAGGTACTGGGATTACAGGCGTACACCACCATGCCTGGCTTATTACCAGCTTTTTAGAGCCAAATCTTCAGTCTTCACCAGAAAGCCTTGTCTGATTATCTTACTCCATCCTAGACTCTTGAAGCCTTGTATATAACTCAGTTAGAACATGCACCACATTGTGTTGGGTGATCTGCTTCAGTATTTATCTCTCACTAGATCGTGAGCAGCTTAAGAGCAAGGACCTGTTTGATTTTTATTTGTACCCTCAGCACATAATAGTTGGACAGTAAATGTTTGCTAGATAATTCTGACCTCTAAAGCCATATACCTGCTTTAGTAGAAGTTGGGTTTTCTTTTTGTGTGTGTGTGGTACTGGGGATTGAACCCAGAGGGGTTCTACCCCTGAACTACACCCCCGGCCCTATTTTTTATTCTTTATTTTGAAACCAGGTCTCACGAAGTTGCAGAGGCCTCACTAAGTAACTGAGGCTGGCCACGAACCCGGATCCTCTGGTCTCTGCCTCCCAAGTACTGGGATTACTAGCATGCACCACCATGCCCGGCTGGGTTTTTCTTTTAATGACCAAAACCCAGCTTGAGGAGACAAACTATGTATTAGCTTATATAAATGAAAACTTTAGGAGAAAATGATTGCAAAAATGCTGGCCAGATTTGGAGGTCGAAATGAAATAACCATCTTTTAGTCTTTCCTCCAACTCTTAGCCCCATTTCTCCTTCTGTTATCCTCATTTCCAGTTGGGCTCTTGAAGACAGCTGCTCAAAGGGTATACCCCAGCAGCCATGCAACCCCAGGGGAAAGAGAATGAATCATTCTTAGTAGTCCTAGTAAAATCCCAGAGTCAAATCTCATTGGACTATCCTGGATGACATGCCCATCTCTGAACCAATCATTGTGGCCAGAAGAAATGCACTGGCTGCTGGCCACACTGAGGTCTTGCACTCTGCCTTGGAAGGCAAAGAGGTGTCAGCCCTGCCAGAACTGCACAGCGTGGGGGCTGGGGAGGGGAGGGATCGCTGAAGGAAATTACTGATGCTCTTGCTAGAAGGAGAATGAGCATAGGTCAGGCCAAACAGCTGACCTGGGTGCATGCTAGATTCTATATGGGGGTGCTTGCAAAGATAGGAGAGGTGTGCCCATGGAGGGAAATATGGGCACACACCAGATCCTGGTCGCCAGATAAATGAGGGAGTGAATCTTTTCTTCGTAAAATTAATCAGAAAGTGTTCCCCCTCATTCTCTATCCAGAGACCTCTCACATTTCAGTGTTTGCCTCCAAATTATCAAATGCACATCTATACATGAAGCCATGTATGCGTGTGCCCTGAGACTGTAAGATATTAAAATGAAATTCTTAGCTGGGCGTGGTGGCGCATGCTTGTAATCCCAGTACTTGGGAGGCCAAGACCGGAGGATCCAGGTTTGGGGCCAGCCTCAGCTACTTAGTGAGGCCCTCTGCAACTTAGTGAGACTCTGTTTCAAAATAAAGAACAAAAAAAAAAAATAGGGAGTGTAGCTTGGAGAATGCCCCTGGGTTCAATCCCCAGTACAGTAATAAATAAATAAATAAATAAATAAATAAATAAATAAATAAAATGAAATTCTTTTTAAGAATAAGCGATCAGTTCTATGACTGCAGCCATGTCTTTTGTTTACTATCTGGCTTACCTAACAGGAATAAACTGGGGACAGAAAAGCTTCCCTTCACCCCAGATAGGAAAAGGATAGCTGACTCTGTCACAGCGGGATATTATTAACATTAGTGAAGAAAAGATTTCCACGATCAAAGTTTGGGAACACTGAATTCAAGGAAGTTCAATGGGTGTTTCTCCCATAGGACTTCTCAGAGCCTTTAATATGCTAAGTAAGCATCCTTGGGATTTTCCACGAAGGAGACTAGAGATGGATGGCAGAATTTCCTGACTTTATTTATTTATTTTACAATGCAGAACCCTTTTTTTGGTGGTACCTGTCATAGGGCAAGTGTTATGAAGAGAACATTTTGTATTGACTCTACAGTACTACCTTTCAAAACATTTTCAAAATTCTAATTTTGGAATTTGATTGTTACATCGTCAGACCTGTCAAAAATGAAATTGACTCATATTTTTATTGGGCAGATCGTTGAACATACATAGGCACAGCTACTAAACAGCTTTTCTATTTAAAAAGAAATTTCCCTGGGTTTACTGGGGCATAAACATAAACTGGGAGGGTGGTAAATCCTTTCTCCTCCTCAGAATCTTCATCCAGGAGCGTGGCAGTAAATCTCACAGTCGAACCCCAGCCTCGTAAGTTCTCAACGCCCCTTCGTTGTCCTGCACATCCCAGGTCGTGCCTGGTCCATTATTTCCACTTCTGGTGCCTGTTGCTGCCTCCAGACCTTTGCTCCGTTCCTTCCCCTGCCGGAAGGGTCTTTCTCTGCAGCCCATTTTATCATACCACGTTGTCTACAGTCTACTTGTCTCTCCTCCCTCTCCTTGGGACCTGTCTGATAGATTATAGTTGTGTTTGGGGAGTGGCAGTGTTGGAGAGAGAAAGAGTGTTAACTGCATGTGTTGGTAAAGTCAGTGTTTGGGAATCAAATCTAGTTGCAGAGTTGTCCGGGACAGCAAGACTCCTAGGATCCTCTTCTCTCCATTGCTCACCAGTCTCTAGTCTAGGGAGATGCTGAAACGTCCCGGGAAAGCAGTGAGCTATCAGGAGAACGAGCCACGGGCTTCAAAGCAGGGGAGCTCAAGAGTATTCCTCTTCTGACCCCCCTGGCTGGGTGACTTTTGGTGAATTTCTTTCCTCTCTGTGCCTCTATTTCTTCCTCAGTAAAATGTCAGGATTAGGACAGGCCAGTGATCCCCGTATCTATATTATCATTGAAGACACCTGGAAAGCTGGTTTTAAAATGCAGTTTTCTGGACTTCTGGGCCTAGATACAGTCTCTGGAGATGGATTTAAAACTTGGTGTGATGCCTGGGAATCTGAATTTTAGTAAGTTCATCCCAGAGCAGGAAACACTGGGCTGGATTATTTGTGAGAATTTCTATCAAACAAAGCACTGATTCCCAATTCTTTTTCCTTCCATGTATAAGTGAAAACATATGGTCCTTTACCTTCTGGGACTGGCTCATCTCACTTAACATAATATTCTCTAGTTCCATCTATTTTCCTGCAAATGGCATAATTTTGTTCTTCTTTATGGCTGAGTAAAATTTCATTGTGGCTGGGCGTGGTGGTGCATGCTTGTAATCCCAGTGGATTACAAGCCCAAGTGGGAGGCTGAGACCAGAGGATCCTGGTTGGGGCCAGCCTCAGCTACTTAGTGAGGCCTCCGCAACTTTGTTTCAAGATAAAGAATAAAAAATAGGGGTGTAGCCCAGAGGTAGAATGCCCCTGGGTTCAATCCCCAGTACTACAAAAAAAAAGTTTCATTATGTGTATATACCATAGTTTCATAATCCATTTATCTGTTGATGGACAGCTAGGCTGGTTCCATAGTTTGGCTGTTGTGCTGCTATAAACATGGACACACATGCATCACTATAATATCCTGACTTCACTTCCTTTGGAAGATCCCCAGGAGTGGTGTAGCTGGGTTGTATGGTGGTTCTGTTCCCCGTCTTCTGAGGACCCTCCACACAGATCTCCATGGCAGCTGCACTAACTTGCAATCCCACCAACAGTGTATTAGAGTTCCTGTTTCCCCACATCCTCACCCTAACTGATTATTGTATTCTTGATGATTGCCATTCTAACTGGATATACTAGTAGGATTATAGAAGAGGATTAGGGGGAGGGAGGTGGAGAGGTGAAGGGGAGATTTGATGAAGGTAACAGTTCCAATAATCCTATGTTCATATTTGAAGTCATCAGTACCAATTTTAATATTACGTATGGGGCGGTCGAGGGAGCTGGGAGGGGCCCCGAGGGAGACACACAGCGCTGTGTGCATGTGTGTTCCAATCACTCCCGCCCTCATGATGTGTCCTTACAATGCACCAGTCAAAAAAGCATTGACCAATCTCCTGTCCCTCTTGGAGGAGTGTCAGTCAGTCTCTCTCCATGTCATCTCTGCTGATGGGGTTCTGATGGAACTGTCAGTCACACAACTCCATCCATGACCCAAGCCTCTCCATAGACCACACACCTGTGCTCACTGAGGAGGACCAGGGAGTTACATGACCAAGCCAAGCCGATCCGTTTCCCCCGGGACTCCGTGCTCGGAGCTGGAGGAGAAGTAGCCTATCCTCTAAGGTCATGGAGCTTGAGGTCCCTTATCCAGAGCTTACAGGTGCTACATGCCGTGCTGCATGGAGAAAGACTGTCTGCAGCAGGACCCTATACGAATAGGCAGAAAAAAGCTGACGGGGGAAGGATAGTCAGGCAATCTGAGTGGCCTCCAGTTCCATATGTCCCAAGACATACGGGATCAATCACTGGTACCACCCCCCAACAAATGTTGGAGCTGGTTGAGGGACAGGAACTTTCAGCAGGGGACAGAGGAACAAAGATGAAATAAACAAGTTTTCCCCCTTTAAGAAAGACAAGGTTGAAAAGCAGTTAGAAGCACAAGCTGCAGAGTCAGACCCAGGTTTGAATCCTGAATTTTTTTTATCTTGAAATAGGGTCTCAGTAAGTTGCTGAGACTGTCTTCCAACCTGCGATCCTCCTGTCTCAGCCTCCCAAGTACTGGGATTACAAGCATGTGCCACGACATCCAGCTAGCTCCAACAATTTTCAAAGTCTGAGCCCTCTTATATTCGTGAATCTCAGTGTTCTCTTTCACTCCTTTCTGCTGTTGTATTACTTCTTTTTACACAACTCATTTGCTAACGATCCTTTACTCCGTGGACCATGATCTTTTCTCTCTCTATAAAACGGTAGTACATTCTATGTCCTCAATTATTTTTATTCTATGTCCTCAAATTATAAACTCCTTGGGGGCAGAGAACATGAATTATATTAAAAAAAACAGGATCTTCATCATTTTGGGCACAGGAATGATGGAGAATCATGTTGAATAAGTCAGCAGGGCTGGGTTTCAATCCCAGATTTACCAATTGGATAGTGGGATCCGAGCCCAAGAAGGTCGGCTCCAGAAGGCATGCTCTTGTGTACTGTGCCATCCAAAGCCACAGACGTGGTGGGCTGGAGACTCCAAGGAGAGAGTTTTCAGAACGTCGCCTGTCCATTTGGGAAGATTTGGAGGAAGTCTCTCCCCTCCGCAGCAGCCTCCTCATCCCCGCAGCAGGCAGGATTCCCCAAGGAAGTAGAGACCTCATTTATAAATCTGGCAGACACGATGTAAGTGGAAGTCATTAACCTTGATTCCCTCGCCTCGCTTGCCTGGAGCACGGGGAGTGACGGAGGCTGCCCTGTCAGGGTCCCGAGCTCGGCCCCCAGGCTCTGTGAGGCTCCCGAGCCACTGCGGGGGGAATCACTCCACAAGACTCTCCGCCCCAGCCTCGTGAGCCCTCACCCGAGGCGCTGCACCTCATCCTGGGAGAGGCAGAAACAGAGCCCCGCCACAAGCCAGGGACCCGCTCCCTGCCCTCAGCACGCCCGATCTCTTTGAGGATACAGCTCACATCCACGTATGAAAGTCAGACTAGAATATTCATGAGGCCGCCCAGTATCTCCTGTAAACAAACGTGCTAAGTACTGATAGAGCCCAGGCTTGGAGCAGGACGGGACCTTGCAAATTAGCTCGTCTGGAGGTTACGGAATGGCGGCTGAATTTGACCTGAAGATGTGTGTTTTTTGATTCACATGGTATTTTCATTATTATCGTTTTGATTTTCTTTAAGGCAACTTTTAAACATGGGGAGAATTCATATAAAACACAGATTGGGGCTTCTCTTAGAAAAAGTAGGTGATCTGGAAGCCTGGCAGGCTTATATTCTGTTTGTTGGTTTGTGTGTTTTGTTTTATTTTTATATTTTTATTTTTATTTTTATTTTTATTTTTTTTTTTGCAGTACTGGGATTGGACCCAGGGGCATTCTACCTCCGGGCTACGCCCCCAGCCCTATTTTTTATTCTTTATTTTGAAACGGGGTCTCACTAAGTTGCAGAGGGCCTCACTATGTTGCTGAGGCTGGCCGCGAACCCGGATCCTCCTGTCTCAGCCTCCCAAGAACTAGGATTACAAGCCTGCACCACCACGCCTGGCTTTTTGTTTTGTTTGTTTGTAGTACTAGGGATTGAACCCAAGGACATTCTACCTCTGAGCTACACCCTCAGCCCTATTTTAGTTTTTTATTTTGAAACAGGGTCTCACTAAGTTTCTGAGGCTGGTCTTGAACCTGTGATCCTCCTGTTTCAGCCTCCCAAGAACTGGGATTACAGGCATGCACCACCGTGCCCAGCTAAGGCTTATATTCATAGGAGCAACACCTGGATAGAGATAAGCAGAGAGGGCCTCTCAACAAAGGACATTTGTTCTGAGGTTTGCCACAGTCTTCACCAGCCCCTGTCGCCTCCCTGGCTCTGATACCCAGTGCTACTTGTTCTGTATCATTGTGCGTGTGCTATGGTTTTCCTTATAGTAGGGAAAAAAATCACTCCCTGTACTCATTCTTAATCAAGAGGAAAATCTCAAGTTTATTAAGAGGACTGCATGTAGCCTGCTTCATATTTCACTTAAAAAACAACTGCCTTGTGCATTAAGCTTCTGAGCCCATCGTCCCTGGCTTCTTACAAACCCTGCATTTCACAGAACTGAGGCTCAGAGACAGGAAGAGCCAGAAGTCTGGCACCACGCGGTGTCTGAGCTCAGCCCGGGCGAGTGGATGGAGGCCTGCGCCTGTGCCCGGCAGCACCTGATGACTGTGTTTGTGGAAGGTTGTCTCAACCCTCTGAGCTTGGCCCTTCCACGACATGGGCACAAAACCATCCTATGGGGCTATTGTGAGGATTAAAAAAGATAATTTTGTAAGTAGTTTATAGACTGTAAAGTGCAGGGAATCGTAGTAGCATGTCTGTTTATACAGTGCCCTGAACATTCTAGTCTTCATATTTTGTATTTACTTTGGGCTTCACAGAGGCCACTGGCCTACCTAAGTCTGTGTAATTCTAGAAAGCATCTTTAGCCTTTTAGATTTTTATTTGCCTCTCCTCCCTTTTATTTAGCTTGGGTAATAGAAAAGTTGTTCTTGGGCCTGCATCGTATGTACTATTGCTCATCTACCTTGTTCATGGATGCCTATTCCAGAGCATATTTTTTGTATACACATCTTCCTGAGTCTTTTAATCAGGGTGAAGAGCAAGAAAAAAACTTCTATTTATGGTCCAACCTGAGAACAGTAGGTGATTTTTCCTGAGTTGTTACTGAGGGCCAGGCATCATACCAGACAGAGACTTCACGTGCACTTGACATTCACGGCCATATGAGGTGAATGTGCAGGGTATTTATTGCTGAGTAACAAATCGCCCCAAAATTTAACACCTTAAAAATGTCAGTGAATACTTACTGCCTCATACATAGTTTTTTTTTTTTTGAGGTACTGAGGCATTCTACCTCCGAGCTACACCCCCAGCCCTATTTTTTAATTTTTATTTTGAAACAGGGTCTCGTTAGGTTGATGAGAGTTTCACTGCTTGCTGAGGCTGTCCTTGAACCTGCGATCCTCCTGTCTCAGTTTCCCAAGTACTGAGATTACAGGTGTGCGCCACCACGCCCGGCTCTACTACCTCATACACAGGGTGTGCTGGGCAGGAGTTGGAGCGACTTGGCTGCGTGGTCCTGGCTCAGCTCTCTCACTGGGTTGCAGTCATCTGAGGCTTGGCCCGGGCTGGAGGATCCACTTCCCAGGTGTCTCACTCAAGGCTGGCCGCTTGGTGCTTGCTGGCTGATGGCGGGAGGCTCAGTTCCTTGCCGTGCACACCTCTCCGTGGGGCTGACTTTGAGTGACCCACGACAGAGAAAAACAAAGGCTGCAGCATCCTTTACAGCAGGCTCAGAAGTCAGAGTCCCTAACTTGAGCAGCATCCTGTTGGTGGTGGAGGTCACCCTAGTCCTTGCCAAAGCGGACCTCATAGGAACCTGCATACCACGAGCAAGAATCATGGGAACCATCTCTGAGGCTGGCTAGCACAGTTTATTATTCCCACATTCAAAGCAGAGTAACTAAGGCTTGGGCGGATTACTTGTCCAAGGTTGTAATCACGGATAGGGTTGGCAGAGCTGGGATTCACACCCAGATCGGTCTAAATATACAACGTAAACTCTGAACCACTCAGCCATACTGCATCCCAAGTATTTTCAAAACTGCAAAGCACTCTTCAAATAATTCTATTACCTGAGAGACTATTGCAGAAATAGGGATAATTTTCCCGATAAGCATTATTCATTCACCTACTCGTTCATTCATTTATCCATTTAACAAATATCTATGGGATGCTTTATTTATGCTAGGATTGGAAATAAATGACCTGACTAAAATTACGCAGGTAATGAATGGCAGAGTGGGACCCGGACTCGGTTCTACACAGCTACTAACACAATGCCCTTCCCACCACCTACAGTGGTGTTTTGAATTTATTTTATATGTCTTCAGAGCATTTTGGTAAAGTTCAGAGAAGTGAAGTGACTTCTCGCAGACTAAAAGAATAGGCTGCAGTGAGTACCAGCTCCCTCCCGCAAAACAGCTCCGGGTCTGGGAGCAGACAAGCATTCAGACCCGCAAGAAAAGCACAGCTGGAGCTGTGATCCATATAGTGCTGGTAAAAACAGGCGTCAGGTCTGAACCCCAACATGTTCCAGACACTAAGAAAAAATAGGGATGGTCAAACAAATACATGAAAAGATGCTCACCTCATTAATCAACCGGGAAGAGCAAATCAAAACCACAATGGAATATCACCGCAGTCATTTGGATGACTAATACATATATTTATATATCTATACATCTATAGAATACACACACACACATATATAAACACACACACACACACACACATATATATATATATATATATATATATATATACACATCTATAGTACATATACACACATATACAAACAGAAAGTAAGTGTTGGCAAGGTTGTGGAGAAACAGGAACCCTGTGCACTGTTGATGGGGATGTAAAATGGAGCAACTCCCACAGAAAACTGTATAATGGCTCCTCAAAAAATTTAAAATAGAATTGCCATATATATGACCCAGCAATTCCATGTGTGGTTATAAACGCAAAGTAACTGAAAGCAGGGTTTCAAAGACATATTTGTACATTCATGTTAATAGCAGCATTATTCACAATAGCTAAAATGGGGAAGGGCCCAAGTTGCCCCTGAAGGATGAATGGTTAAACAATTGTGGTATATAAGTACAATGGACTATTATTAAGCCTTGAAAAGGGAGGAAATTCTGATGCATGCTGTATCATGGACCAACCTTAAGGACATTATAAGTGAGATAAGACAGTTTCATCTGGTGTGTCTGGAAAAGTGAAATTCATAGAAACAGGAAGTAGAATGGTGGTTGCCGGGGAAGGTGGGAAATGGACGGTTAGTGTGTAGTGGGTACAGGGAGTCAGTTTTGCAAGATGAGAAGAGTTCTGGAGGCGGACAGTAGTGATTGTTGCACAGCAATGTTAACGGAAGTGAAGGGCCATATGTTTTCTCTCATGTGTGAAGCTAGGGAGGAGAGACCCCAGTGGAGCCCTGGAGGGGGTGGAGGGGAGGGTGGCAGTTGGGGGAGGGAGAATTAATGAAGGAAACACTTCCATTGACGTTATGCACCTATGTAGAATCCCAATGCCAACCTCGATATCATGTGGGGGGGGGAGGGGAGGAGGGAGGGGAGGGAGCCGGGGAAGCTCCCCAAGTGCTGTGTGCACGTACGTCCCTATCACTCAGAACTACATATGATGTGGTTAAGATGGTACAATTTATGTTATGTGTATTTTACCACAATTAATAGCGATATTGTTGTGTAGTTCTATTACATCTTGAAGGCAGCCCCAGATGACATCCCATCTACGGAAGAAACAAAGCTCAGAGAGGCTGGTTACTTGTCTAGAATTCCGTAGCTGAGAAGAAACAGAGCTGGGGGATTTTGACCCAAATCCTTTCTACTAACATCTGCAGCTTCCTTTTCTCTCGCTCCTGGGCCTGTGGCCAGAGGGAGGCCCAGTGACCATTTCTCCAGCGCTGGGGCAGCAGTTTGTCAGTCACTGAATGCCTCCGGGAGGCAGTTGGCCTTTATGGTCTGCGATCAAGCTGGAGAAAAGAAGAGCTGGGCTCCAGGCTCCCTGACAGGGACCGCTGCAATCAGAGGCGCAGGCGCTCTGAGCTAACTCTCTCAGAAACATTCCAGGTGGATTTTGGCTGCACAGCTGGGATAATTGCCTAGCCTGGGAACACCAAGAAAGACATTGACAGACCCAACTGCTGTTGTCAAATATTTTCCTGTTTCAAAATAAAAAATGGAATTAGGGCTGGGGGTATTGCTAGGAGGTAGAATGCCCCTGGGGTCGATTCCTAGGAATTGAAGGGAAAGGAAGAGAGGAGAGGAGGAAGAGAGGAGGACAGGAGAGGAGAGGAGAGGAGAGGAGAGGAGAGGAGAGGAGAGGAGAGGAGAGGGAAGTCCTTGAAGCTGTGGGGGTGGTTGTTGCTGTGGGCGGGCGGGGTGACGGCAGGCAGGATCATGGCGGGCCCCACAAGGCGCTGGAGCTGACCGCAGGCGTCTCCTTCTCCCTCCCTTTGCGCTTGTACTTTCCGCCTGCAGCTTCTTGCTGGGAAAAGTGACACTTTAATTCAGAGCAAGTGAAAAGGAGGCTACATTGGACTTAATGAGAAGTGACCAGGGAACATGCTGGATTAACCAAGGGAGAGTGTAAAGCGCCGTGTAAATATCAACTGCTGGGCACTGGGTGGGAAGGCGTTTGAGCCGACTGGAAGGGGCGCCAGCACCCTGGGGTGAGGCCGAGTTAGCATCTTTGCAACCTGCTGACATTTGAGAGGTGCTGGGTTGCTGAGACGGACAGGCTGGATCTAGAAAGAACGGCCAGACCTCTCTGGGACCAGCAGGAGCTTCTTACTGGCTTGCAGGGGTGGGAGCCATAGTCAATAAAAGGAAGAAATTTTTATTTGGGAGGCTGAATCAGGAGCCAGGATTTGTGCTGTTTTCACACACAGGCAATGGGGCATTGGCGCCACACCTGCCTACCTTTGAACCTGCTTCTGTCCTTCATTAGCTAGCTGATCTTGGGTTTGCACAGGACCTCCTGTCCATCATGTATCCAAGGAGGTGGTAACACCTACCTGATGGGTTTAGGATTGGTCAGATGATCTCTGCAGCAACTCCTCAATTCAAACACAACCATAGGCAATTTGTAAACAAATGGGTGTGTCTGTGTGCTGGGTTTGGCCTGCAGTCGTGGTATGCTGACTCCTGCCTGATGGTGATTCACCAGACTCGGAATCTTTATCACCACCTATGGCACAGGCATGGTGAGTGCGTGTGATCTGTGCACATGAACACGGGTTTCTTGGAGTGAGGATGCATTCCGGATTTGCCCTGTGCAAGCCCAATTTCTTCTACACGAGGAGCTCAATGAACACCTCCCAACTGGATAAACATGATGGATTTCAGAACATGGTTTAGAGCACAGGGTCCCAAGTCGTAAAAACCTGGCTTAAATTCTGGCGACTTTGGTCGAGTGATTTCACGTCTCTGAGTCTCAATTTCCCAACTATAAAATTGGAGATACGCAGAGCAGCATCTCACTGGGTTGTTGGAAAGATTGGATGAGATGATGAATGTCACATTCTTAGTGAATTTGCTGCTAGGCAATAAACCCTTCCTAACTGTTAGAAGAAGAAACAAATTCCTCAACTAGAACCACAATATCCCAGATGCTCAATAAATATCTGTGGGATGCTGTTAATGAAGCACCCTCAAAAAAAAAAAACCTTTCTTTCTCTGGACCTCAGTTTCCTCCTCTGTAAAATCACAATAAGATAGCCAGGCATGGTGGCATATGCCTGTAATCCCAATACTTGGGAGGCTGAGACAGGAGGATCACAGGTTCAAGGCCAGCCTCATTAACTTAGTGAGACCCTGTTTCAAAATAAAAAAATAAAGTAGGGCTGGGGGTGTAACTCAGAGGTAGAATGCCTCTGGGTTCTATCCCAGTACCAACCACATACACACACACACACAAAAAAAAAAAAAAAACAACAAAGAAGTTCTGGTGAGACAGCTGGGGTGGGAGCCACTGGTTTATCACACAGGTTCTCTTATAGGGGGCTTTGACTAGTGTTATCTTGAGTATTTCTGGCATCATCTCTTAGTAACCCCAACTCTCAGCTCTCCCTCTCCTAATCCTTTCAGATGAAGCACTATTGACTTGGGGATGTCAGAGGGTTCTCTGTCATGGGAGCTATCCCGTGATACACAGGATGCTGAGCAGTGTCCCTGGGCTCTACTCACTAGACGCCAGTAGCACCCCCTCCCCTGCCAGTTGTGACAACCCAAAATGCCTTCAGACATTGATAAATGTCCCCTGGGGATGAAGTTGCCCCCCTCCGTGGTTAAGAACCATGCCATTAGAACAAGATGAGCACATACAGTGAGGCTAAGTTTTAGAGGAGGAGGGAGAAGCCTTTGGAGGTGTCCAGGGCCGTCTCTGATGCAAATACTCATGGGAAAATGATCAGCCCATTTGCAGACTCCAGGGCAGCAAAGTGTGACCTTGGACAAGTGACTTCACCTCTGCTGGCCTCCAGTTCCTCATCTGTATCTGGAGGTAAAAATCCCTGCACCTGCTGGGCATGGTGGCACACTCCTGTGATCCTAGGACTTGGGAGGCTGAGACAGGAGGATCGCAGGTTCACAGCCAGTGTCAGCTACTTAGTGAGACCCTGTTTCAAAATAAAAAATAAAATAGGTCTGGGGGTGTATCTCAGAGGCAGAATGCCCCTGGGTTCACTCCCCAGTGCCACACAGACACACAAAATTCCTGCACCCCCAAGGATTTGCTGGGCCAGATTAAAAATAGGATTGCTAGACACACAGTAGATACTGAATAAATCAAAACTATTTTTTTTTTTACTGTTGTGGCTTTTTTTTTTGAGTGTGTGTGGTGGTGGTGGTGGTTACTGAGGATAGGGTAAATTTCCCTTCTGCTTCTGAAATTTCAGGTTTCTTTTCAACACTCATAGCACAGCTTGCAAACTGGAAAGAATAGACTGGATTTGACCTTCGGAGATGTTTTATTTAGACTTCAATGTGGTTAAAATATGTTTGAATTCATAGCTCGCATTTAAACACTGGGAATTTTTGCTTAGATTCCCAGATTTTGGACTTTCCCTGGAAAACTGGGTAATCAGCCAGCACAGGAACAATAGGTCCATCAGTCGGAGCTGGTGGCTGCCACCCTTAGATGAGTCTCCCCCCATGCCTCACCCAGCACGTCTCACCCTCACTCCTTTGCTAGTGGCATTTTCCTCTTGGTGCCTGTAGGTATTTGAGTTTGCAACTGCTACGTCTGGAATTCTCCTTCATGGCCCTGATCCTGATCTTTCAGTTCCTCACTTGGAGCTGAGCCTCCTCCCCAGCCTGGGACTCACTGTCAACTCCCCGTACCTGGCCTCCACGTCTCTTTGTCTTTTTCAACTCTTGACAAGGAGTCAGGCAGGACCATGTCCAAGCTGTCAGTGCCAGGTGTGATGCTGGGCAGGTCTGAGGCTCTGGGACCCCCATCCTGTTATCCCTTCCCATTCTCCTGACCCCACCTCCCCCCAATCCACTCTCCCCCAGTAAAACCAGAGCTGGCAGCTTCTCAACAACCGTTTATCAGACGTCAGGAAATAACAGCTTTTAACCACGGCTCTTAGGCTTGAAGACTGTGATCAGATTCCGAACTATTTCCAGAAGTGCCCCTTGGGGTCCAGGGGAGACGTGGTTTCCATGATAACAACAACTTGCTGTCTCCCATCTCCAGTCTCGGGAGGGAAGTGGATCTGGCTGCCCAAGGGTGCTAGAGGAAATTTAATGACCAAAAAGAAAAAAAAAAAAACCAGGCAGGAGTGGCATATACAGAGAGAGCCACCCCGCCTTGATGGGGACCTGTCATCAGATATGTGGTTGGTGACTGTGGCTATAATAGAGAGCCTCGTGGCACTGTCCCTCCACACCCCTCTTCCAGGCTTACCTGGTGTACAACAGAGGAGAGATGGGGAACTAGGGGTGGGAGGAAGACACACATTCTTTTCTGACAGGATTACAGCCTCTTCCTCAGGCTGTCTTGGGTCTTAAGTACTTTCCTGGGAGTGATAAAGAAAACTAAGTAGACAAAAGAGAAACCAAAAAAATTAAACTAGAAAAGGGTTGGGGAGGTAGGGAAGATGCTTCATAGGTATAAGAAAGATCATACATGCAGATGACTTAGAGGTCTCTGGTATCAAGAAAGCACCCCATATTAGTGATAATATTCATCATTATTACCTGATTGGCTCTGCCTGGAGGCTGCAGGGATGACCATAGTGGATATTTACACAGTACTTGAATTAATTCCATGATTGGACTGAATTCTCATGACCATCTTAGGCAGGAATGGTTATTACCATTTTAGGGATAAACTGAGGCTTGGGCTGGTTAAATAGCTTGCCTCAGATCGCAAAGTCCATGAGCGATAGGACTTGAAGCCACATAGAGGTCTGTCTGGCTGCAAACATGAAGGAGAGATGAGGAGAGGGAAGCCATTGCTCTGGTTTGATCATTACACGCTGAGTACACGTGTTGAAGTAGCATTCTGTACCCTATTAATATGCGTAAGTATATATTAATCAGAAACAAAACTAAAACTAACTGGATCTCTACCACAGCATACTGCAACCCCTTATTTGAGCCTGGGTAGAAAGCAGTTGAGCAGTTTTAAAGTCAATAGAGAGGAATCTAGAAGCCTGTGAATTTATAAAGGTAATAAATATTTCTACCTTATCTATCATTTTATCCCCCAGCCCAAGAGTAGCACTAAAAATATAGTAGGTGCTTAATAAATATCGTTGGATTAAAGATAGTGTAATATCTGGAGTGTGGTGGTTCACTACAGTGGGAGCCATTCTCCAGAATTGACTACTGGACAGGGACCCACGCGTGTGTGACTTCATCCTACATCCAGATTTGAAGCATGTCAAACCAGAGGTCTCTGTTTTGTTTTTCTCCTCGGTAGTTATCATCATATGTTTTAGTCAGGGGATTCCAGAAAGATAACTGACAGCGTGTGTGTGTGTGTGTGCGCGTGCATGCATACATGTGTGTATATATATATATATTTTAGTGCTGGTATCTGCTCAGCCTGTGGTGGGGGCCTTCCTGCTGGGTCATAACACGGTGGAGGGCATCCTATGATAAGCAGAGCAAGTGTGCTAACTTGGGCACCTCTGCCTCCTCTCATAAATCTGCTAATAGAGCATGGGGTCTCACCCTTGGAACCTCACCTAATCCTAATTACCTCCCAAAGCCCCACCTCCAAATACTGCCAACATGTATCTTTGGACCTTAAGTTTTAACATGAGTTTTGGAGGGGACAAACACCCAGACTACGTGTGTGTATGTGTGTACCCCTCCACACACACATATATGTGTGTGCCATATATACATATATATATATATATATATATATATATATATATATATATATGTGCTATGTGTGTGAGCGTGTGCGTGAGTACGTGTGTGTGTGTGTGTGTGT
>PVJS01026150.1:0-27238 GCA_004027185.1 Glis glis | reverse complement strand
GCTCTCTGCTGCCTCACACTCCGCTGCTCTTCTGTTCTCTTTGTTTTGTTGAGTTTTGTCTGCCCCACTTTTCTTAAGCAGTCTTCTCGCTGGTCGATTTCCGAGTTTTGGAGTGCCGGTGACACGCTGCCTCCCTTTATCTCACTCACCCGTGTTCTTCTTGGGCGGTTCTGGGGAGCCATGCCATGACTGTCCATGCTCTCAGTGCTGTGGTGGTCTGCGCCGGTGCTAGGCTACTCCCGGGGGACGTGTTTCACCTGCTTGTTTTCTTGGTGTTATGCTGCTCCTGTGCCTGGTCGCCTCATCTATGTCTCTCTGGGTTGCTTTCTTTGCGAGGGGTGAGGCTCGCGCGTCCCACCCTTTGCAGTCATTGCCGTTGTAGGTGTGGATCTGGTTCTACTTGGGCTTTATCACGGTCCAACATCGACTGCTTTCAATGGTGGACTATAATCTCTGGTTTCACAAGAATCAGCTGTTTCTTTGCTGGAGGATTCTGGAAGCCCCGTGGCTCAGCCTACATGGCGCCTTTGTCTCCACTTTCCGCTTACCAGGTGAAATGCTTTGAGCTCCCTACCGCCCTCCTCTCTTTCCACTGCCTCGCATTCTGCTGCACTTTGGTTCTCATTGTTTTGTTGAGTTTTGGCTGCCTACTTTTCAAGATGCAGTCTTCCCACCGGCCGAGCTCCTACTCTTGGAGCGCCGGCGACACGCTGCTTCTCACTATCCCGCCATCTTGGTTCTTCTCAGCAGCCTTTAATTTAAAGGAAAAAAAAATGAATCTCAATTTCTAACCTTGGCTTGTTTTTGTTCTTTTCTTTTTTTTTTTTTTGTGGTACCGGGGATTGAACGCAGGGGCGTCGTACCTCCACGCTACTCCCCCGGCCCTATTTCTTTTTTTATACTTTTTATTTTGAAACCAGGTCTCACGAAGTTGCGGAGGGCCTCACTAAGGAGAGAGACAGACAGACAGACAGACAGGGAGAGAGAGCTGAGGCTGGCCGCGAACCCGGATCCTCCGGTCTCCGCCTCCCAAAGTACTGGGATTACAAGTGTGCGCCACCACCCCCGGCCTTGTTTTTGTTCTTTTCTAACTTTCTTTTTTTTTTTTTTTTTTTTGCAGAACTAGGGATTGAACCCAGGGGCATTCTACCTCCAAGTTACACCCCCAACCATTTTTTATTCTTTTATTTTGAAACAGTCTCACTAAGTTGCGGAGGGCCTCACTAAGAAGCTGAGGTTGGCTTTGAACCAGTGAACCTCCTGTTTCAGCCTCCCAAGTACTGGGATTACAAGCCTGCTCACCACGCCCGGTTTAAACCAAGATTATTAGCGCTGGGCGTGGTGGCGCACGCTTGTAATCCCAGTACTTTGGGAGGCGGAGATCGGAGGATCTGGGTTCGTGGCCAGCCTCAGCTCTCTCTCTCTCTCTCTCCCTGTTTCCCTCTCTCTCTACTTAGTGAGGCCCTCCGCAACTTCGTGAGACCCGGTTTCAAAATAAAGTATAAAAAATAGGGCCGGGGGCGTAGCGCGGAGGTAGAACGCCCCTGCGTTCAATCCCCAGTACCACAAAACAACAACAACAACAACATAAACCAAGATTATTAAAGATTATTATTCTCTTATTAATCTGAAATGTCCAAGTTGAAGGGATTCATTGCTTTTCAACTTTACCACTGTGATTTTTTCTCTGTGTGATATTTGAAGAAATGTGAAAAATCTTTTTACCCTTCTTGATGTCTAGAGAGCCAGGTTTCTTTCCATCTTTTTGCTTCATCATTGTATAATACACTTTTCACAAATGTGAAAGACCAGCCTGGCGTGGTGGCGCACGCTTGTAATCCCAGTACTTGGGAGGCTGACAGGAGGATCACAGGTTCGTGGCCAGCCTCAGCTACTTAGTGAGGCCCTCCGCAACTTAGTGAGACCCTGTTTCAAAATAAAGAATAAAAAATAGGGCTGGGGGTGTAGCTCGGAGGTAGAATTCCCTAGGTTCAATCCCCAGTACTATAAAAAAATGTGAAAGACCTAGTCTTTGGAATCTAAAGTAATTTAATCATGTCCTGATAATATTTCTAGCTATCTGAAAATGATTGTGTGTGTGTGTGTGTGTGTGTGTGTTACTGGGGATTGAACATAGGGCATTCTACCTCCAAGCTACACCCCTAGCCCTATTTTATTTTTATTTGAAACAGGGTCTCACAAGGTTGATGAGTCTCACTATTTGCTAAGGATGTCCTCGAACCTGCCTGTCTTGTCTCAGCTTCCCAAGTACTGGGATTCCAGGTATGTGCCACCATGCCTGTCTAAGTATTGTTTTTTCTTAATCCCAACATTACCCCCAGAACCACATCAGGTTTTTTATAGATAGTAATGTCATTGTTCCTTTCGTAATGAATATATAAAAGACTTCCTTGAAAATAACTCTATAAAAGTGTTTTTCATTATGTTTTTAGTCTACTCTAGATATTGATTCTTGAACTGAATTTCAAGTTGACATTATACTTTTTTGGGGTACTGGGGATTGAACCCAGAGGCATTCTACCTCCAAGCTACACCTCCAGCCCGATTTTATTTCTTATTTGGAAACAGGGTCTCACTAGGTTGCTGAGAGCCTCGCTAACTTGCCGAGGCTGGCTTTGAACCTGCAATCCTAGTCTCAACCTCCCAAGTACTGGGTTTACAAGCGTGTGCCACCCCACCCGGCTTAACAAAATGCTTATTTATTTATTTATTTATTTTTGTGGTACTGGGGATTGAGCCCCGGGGCATTCTACCTCTGAGCTACACCCCCAGCCCTATTTTTTATTCTTTATTTTGAAACAGGGTCTCACTAAGTTGTGGAGGGCCTCACTAAGTAGCTGAGGCTGGCTGTGAACCTGCGATCCTCCTGTCTCAGCCTCCCAAGTACTAGGATTACAAGTGTGCGCCACCATGCCTGGCACAATATGTTTTTTATTTATCTATTTATTTGTGGAACTGGGGATTAAACCCAGGGGCATTCTACCTCCGAGCTACACCCCCAGCCCTATTTTTTATTCTTTATTTTGAAACAGGGTCTCACTAAGTTGAGGAGAGCCTCACTGAGTAGCTGAGGCTGGCCACGAACCTGTGATCCTCCGATTTCAGCCTCCCAAGTACTGGGATTACAAGCGTTTGCCACCACACCTGGCTCACAATATGGTTTTTTTTTTTTTTTTTTGCAGTACTGGGGATTGAACCCAGGGGCGTTCTACTTCTGAGCTATACCCCCAGCCCTATTTTTTATACTTTATTTTGAAACTGAGTCTCACGAAGTTGCAGAGGGCCTCACTAAGTAGCTGAGGCTGGCTGCGAACCCGGATCCTCAGGTCTCAGCCTCCCAAGTACTGGGATTACAATCATGCGCCACCACGCCCAGCTATAATATGCTTTTTTAAAGTAGGAGTCTGCCGGGTGTGGTGGTGCACTCTTGTAATTCTAGTACTTGGGGGGCTGAGTCAGGAGGATCACGGGTTTGAAGCCAGCCTCTGCAATTTAGTGAGGTCCTCTGCACCTTAGTGAGACTGTTTCCAAATAAATAAAATCGGTTTGGGGGTATATCTTGGAGGTAGAATGCCTCTGGGTTCAATCCCTAGTACCAAAAAAAAAAAGTAGGAGTCTAAACTGGGTAGGGTGGCACATGTTTGTAATCCTAGTACTTGGGAGGCTGAGACAGGAGGATTGCAGGTTTGAAGACAGTCTCAGCAATTTAGTGAGGTTCTCAGCAACCTAGTGACAACCTGTTTCCAAATAAAAAATAAAATAGGGCAAGATGTGTAGCTTGGAGTTAGAATGCCCCTGGGTTAAATCCCCAGCACCACAAAAAATAAATAAAAGTAGGAATCTAACCAGGCGTGGTGGCACACACCTGTAATCCCAGTACTTAGGAGGCTAAGACAAGAGGATTGCAAGTTCTAAGACAGCCTCAGCAATTTAGCAAGGCTCTCAGCAACCCAGCAAGACCTTGTTTCCAAATGAAAAATTATATAGGGCTAGAGTGTAGCTTAGAGGTAGAATGCCCCTGGGTTCAATCTCCAGCACCACAAAAAAATATAAAAGTAGGAGTCTTATGAAGACTTTTGATATTAACATTTTTTCCTAATTTTTTTGAATTTGAAAAGTATCATTTAGGCTGGTTGTGGTGGCGCACACTTGTAATCCCAGTGCTTGGGATGCTGAGACAGGATGATCACAGGTTCAAGGACAGCCTCAGCAAGTAGTGAGACTCTCATCAACCTAGTGAGACCCTGTTTCAAAATAAAATAAAATAGGGCTGGGGGTGTAGCTGGATAGTAGAGTGCCCTTGGGTTCAATCCCCAGTACCAAAAGAAAAAAAGTATCATTTAAGCCGGGCGTGGTGGCACATGCTTGTAATCCCAGTGTTTGGGAGGCTGAGACAGGAGGATCACAGGTTCACAGCCAGCCTCTGCTACTTAGTGAAGAAGTCCTCAACAACTTAGTGAGACCCTGTTTTGAAATAAAAAAAATAAAATAGGGCAGGGGGTGTAGTCCAGAGGTAGAATGCCCCTAGGTTCAATCCCCAGCACCAAAATAAAAAGTATCATTTAACATTGATTATTCTTTGATAGGATAAAAAACTTGCTAACTAGTCGACAAATCTTTGTAGCCTGTAGTAGATTAAGTGGACATTAGAAATTTCTAATACTGAGGTGCTTTAAAGTAGAGAATTTTGAGAAATGGGATATCATAGCTGTTAAAAAGTTCGAAGATGAGTGGGGTGTGGTGACTCATACCTGTAATCCCAGTACTTGAGAGACTGAGACAGGAGAATCACAGGAAGTGCAAAGATGAACCATTCAGAAAGGAGTGCTGAATCATCATGGTTAACATATAGATGTGTTATCATTTTGTTGAAAACGTGATCATCACTTTTTCATTATATTCTAAGCATATATGTCCATTTTCTTTTCCTCATAATTTTTTTTTCAAGTTACTGTATTTAAGTACCATACGAACTGGGTACAATTCTTTTGACATTTTCGTTTCTTTTTTGTACTAGGGATTGAACCCAGGGGCATTCTACCTCCTAGCTACACCCAAGCCCTTTTTATTTTTTATTTTGAAACAGGGTCTTGCTAAGTTGCCGGCTGACATTTTCTCATTAATCCAGCTTTCCAGTATTATATTAGAAATGGGGCTAGGAGTGTAACTCAGTGGTAGAGCACCTGACTAGCTTGTTGAAGCCCTGGGTTCAACCCCCAGAACTGCAAAACAAAACAAAACCAAAAAGCACAGCAACAAAACAAACCAGAAATGGGAACATTTTTGAAAAGATGACAAAACCATATAGGACATAAAAGATGAGTTATATACATCGGAAATATGTCTCCTAAATATTCAAAATATGCTATTTGAGAAAAAAGCAGGCATTGAAGGGTATATAAATATAAATACTGTGATTTAAACTTTGTCAATAAAAAATAAAAAATTATAGCAAATAACTATAAACATTCATAGAAAAAAGGATTAGAAAGAAATACAGTAAAGTTTTACAGGGATTACCTAAATGGTATGATAGGGAGATTGTTATTCTTTTTTCTGTGCCTTCTAAAATCTTTGTCAATGAGTATATATTTATAGTTAGGGGAAATGTGTTTTAAAAGAAAAAATATTTCACATATTACTACCCTTTTAAAATAGCATATCTAAGCCAGGCGTGGTGGTTTATGCTTGTAATCCCAGTATTTGGGAGGCTGACACAGGAGGATTGCAGGCAGGTTCGTGGTCAGTCTCAGCTACTTAGGCCCTCCACAACTTAGACCCTGTTTCACAATAAAGAATAAAAATAGGGCTGGGGGTGTAGCTCAGAGGTAGAATGCCGCTGGGTTCAATCCCCAGCACCCAAAACAAAACAAAAAATAAATAAATAGCATGTCTAGATTTTAGGTTGATCCGGTTAAGATCTTATAAGGAACATGAGTTATGTACTATCTATAACCTGATACTTTCTTTGTAACTTTCCTGCAGTACAAAAATTCTTTAAATAGTGACCCTAGAAGTGGGGGTCTCATTCTGTCTTAGTTGAAGTAACTAGATTCAGGTATTAAGCTTTTTCAAATGAGTACTGGTTTCCTAGAACTATTAACTCATATATACTACAAAAAAAACTAGTTAAAATTATATTTAGTGTATAATTTATTTTCAAATACTGCTTTTTAGTTTTATGCTATCCTTTTTACACTGTGAAATTGGTATATTGACTTCCTTGAAATTCTGATTGAGACACCCCAGGAATTTTTTTAATGTTGTAAATTATTAAAAATTTTAATTTAAACAACCTATATTTTAGTATTCTATATTTTACAAATGAATAACTTAAAATTGAAGCGAAAAGACCCAAAATAAGTTCAAATCACTTTTGCTTGTATAATTGGCAAGTTATTTTAACATAAGATATTTAATGGCTACAATTATTTTTGTTGCCTTTCTACCTAGAACAGAGTAAATAAATATATAGTTAAGACATTCTGTGTTAAAACACTAGTTCATTAAGTCTACTTGGCCTTTTAAATAAGAAATAAAAATGATAGAGCCATAAGGAGAATGAATAGTTAATCGTGGAGGAGGAGGAAACACAGCTCGGTACTTTGACTAGAGGCAGCTGGGAAAGTGACGTCCTGTAGCATTTGCTGTTCTAGAAAGTACAGAGACACGTAGTGAAAATGGGAGGATCTAGAAGGAGGCCGTCTCCTGTGTAGTGTATATTTATCTGTAAGTGAGCTGTTGGGAAGGAATTAAATACAGAGACGCTGTCTGCTTGCTGCCTTACGACAGCTAGCTGAATTGCTGATTTGCTTTAACTTTTAAAATACCCAGCTTGGTTTATTTTTCCTAGAATCATTGTATTGCTAAGACTGGGCACACTGTTTTCTTTTACAAAGGGAAATCTAAGTTCATTTCAAGGCATTCGAAATGGGGAAAGACTATTACTACATTTTGGGAATTGAAAAAGGAGCTTCAGATGAAGATATTAAAAAGGCTTACCGAAAACAAGCCCTCAAATTTCATCCGGACAAGAACAAATCTCCTCAGGCAGAGGAAAAATTTAAAGAGGTCGCAGAAGCTTATGAAGTATTGAGTGATCCTAAAAAGAGAGAAATATATGATCAGTTTGGGGAAGAAGGTAAGTGTTCTGTGTACATCTTTCTGTTTACTCAGCTCTGTTTCTTTCTGTCTTTATTTTATTTTGGTTTCTTTTTCAGCCTTCTGGTTATTAAATTAGATTCTCAGACGTGTCAAAAACAGAAAGACAAATAATAGATAAAATAGATTTCATCCCTAATTATATGAATGAGTGTTGCATAGTTATGAATGAAATGTCCTTATTTGCCTTTTTGGGGGGATTTTGTTTTATACATATTCTACCATTAGACCTATGTTGTTAACATTGTATATTTTAAAAGAAACCTTAAATTCCCATACCTATAAATGAATTGTGTCAAAAGTCTTATGCAACCTGTTTTGTTTTCTAATGAATTTTCTGCCAGAATAAATAGAGTCTTCAGTCATTTAAAATCTTAAGATCGGCAGTTCAAATTCTGGGTAGTTTATATTTTATTCACAAAAACAAAAAGAAGTTTTTTGCCTTTCTGGGAGCAAGGCTAGTTTAGACTGAACAAGACGGAGTCGTCTGTCTTAGAGGCAGAAGGCGCAGGCATTTAGCTTCTAGTTGTTTTTGGCATTTTGCCTGGAGAGGAAAGAATTTTCCTGATGTCATAAAATACCAGAACAAGTTTTTAGCTTAATTGTAAACAGTAATTGTGTGCCAAGAAAATGAGATCCCAGAAATACAGTTTTTGACCTAAAATGGCCACCTAGTTAGAACAATTACTGATTTTCGTTTAGGTAATTATTTCTTTTGAAATTTTACTATCTAGGTGTAGAGGAAAGCATGGCAATTTCCCTTTTCTTTCCCTGTCATACTTTTGTTTCTTACATTGTATGATCAGAAATTAGTGAACACAGTAAATGGGGGAAATTTAAAATTCTTATATTATTCTGGGTTTGAAATCAGGTTTGTTTTACCATCTCCATATAAATGTAGCCCTAAAGAATATTTTAACTTGCTAATTAACAACAACAAAAACTCTTTAATTCCTATAGTTTCTGGGATTTTCAATTTTTAAAATCAGAAACTTTATTATTACTTTTTCTCCCAAATCTTTTAGATTATTGTAGCTATGAAAACTTTTTTGTTATCCCTTTGCTGGCTTTATTGCATTTAAACATCAAATTTTCTTAATTAGAAATATATCCTCAACGTAGAATCAAGCAGTGACTACTTATTTTGAATTAAATTGAGTCAAATAGGGTGATTGTGTGTAGAGGGGTTTTTTCCCTTGTTTTATTTTTCTTTCTGGCCTGTGAGTTGCCAAAAATTGAAGTTTATGATGCTGGTTTTGATGTGATGTGGACCTGCAATGTCATGTTCTTACAAAGTATTGAAAAGGGCAAAAAGTGAATTGTTCAATCCTGCATGTTCCCTATGGCTATACTACTGAATATACCATGATTTGGTTAATCTCAAAAGCTAAGCAGGATTCTAAGGTACTACCAGTAATCTACTACTCTTTCTGAGAGTTATTTTATAATTTTGTAAATAAATCCATAAACATGGAGTGGCACTGTGAATTCCTATGTTAAAGCAGATAACTACTGCTTTAAATCTAAGATATTTGATTACATTTCATTGATTGCTCAAGTTTTCTGTGACTAAGCAATAGGATTCAGGTTTGTTAAGAATATTTTTCTTTGGAATTTTCAGGTCACCAAATGATACATTTTTCTTGTCTTAGCAGTACCTTTTTTTTTATTGGTACTGGGAATTGAACCCAGGGGCATTCTACCTCTGAGCTACATTGCCAGCCGTTTTATTTTTTTATTTTGAAACAGGGTCTCACTAGGTTGTGGAGGGCCTCGCTAGTTGCTGAGGCTGGCTTTGATCCTGTGATCCTTCTGTCTCAACCTCCTAAGTACTGGGATTACAGGTATACACCACTACACCCGACTAGCAGTACATTTTAATAGTGTTTTCTTGAGTGATCCCCCCCCCCGTGGTTTTATTTTTACTGATCATTGTCAGTGAGTAAATTTTTAAACTAAATGAGGGCCATCTATATGCCCTGAATTTTTATGTTGTTGTTCTTAACTCAGATAATTCGTATATGCAATGAAAGGAAAGAGTGGAGAAAGGATATGTTTTTTAAGGCATTGAAATTTTTTAAAGAAATATTTCATAGTAATAGGTTACTTGAAAATACAATTGAATGAAGTTATTTGAATTATTTCTTAGAATTATTCTTCTTTCACAAAAAAGTGTTTTATTATTTGCCCTTTATTCAGAATATCTCAATTCTTTTAAAAATCCCTTTTAGGGGCTGGGAGTGTAGCTCAGTGATGTATGTACTAAGTTCCATCCCCAGCACCTCCCCAAAAAGAAAAAAAAATCCCTGCAGGCCTGGGTCCATATGTTTCTCCATAGTAACAAAATACTGAATTTTAGGACTGTAGAGGCACTTAATTTACCTGATGCTTTTTTTTCTTTCAATTATTACACTCTTGGAGCTGGGACAGTGAAAATAAGAACCATGAACTGAGTCAATGATCAATTTATATATTTAGGAATTGGGAACCATTGATCCAGTTTATTCATGTTCTGAAAATCTCTACTATCCACATTTTTGGGGCAGGGGATTGAACCAAGGGGGGATTCTACCTCCAAGCTACATCCCCATTTTTAAAAAAATTTTCAAATAGGGTCTCACTAAGTTGCCAAGGGTCTCCCTAAGTTGCTGAGGCTGGCCTCAAATCTACTATCCTCCTGTCTCAGCCTCTCAAGTACTGTGCCCCATGCCCAGCTTAGTATCCACTATTTAAAATGCTTTTTTTAAAGTTGGATGAAAATAGAGGTATTTTAAATTTATTTTATGACCCAGCAATTCCACTCCTAGGATTCTATGAAAGAGAAAGGAAACATATGCACACAAGTTGTACCTGAATGTTCATAGCAGCATTATTTGTAATAGTTTCAAATTGAAAACAACCCCCCCAAAAAAAGAAAACAACCCCAAAGTGCCCTCAATTAATGAATGGATAAACAAAATATGTGTATATCAATGGGGTACTATTTAGCAGTTAAAAGGACGTGTGTGTGTGTGTGTGTGTGTGTGTGTGTGTGTGTGTGTGTATTACTGGGGTTTGAACCCAGGGGCATTCTACCTCCGAGCTACATGCCCATCCTTTTTTTTTATTTTATTTTGAAACAGGGTCTTGCTAGTTGATGAGAGTCTCACTACTTGCTGAGGCTGTCCTCAAACCTGCGGTCCTCCCGTCTCAACCTCCCAGGTACTGGGATTACAGACGTGGGCTACCACACCGGACTAAAAGGATCAATTTAAATGAAACATGTTACAACATGAATAAACCTCAAAAAGTGCCAAGTGAAAGAAGCCAGATATAAAAAACTACATATTATATGATTCTATTTATATAAAATGTCTGGATAAAGGCAAATTTATAGAGAAGAAAGTAGATCTTACTTGCCCAAGGCTAAAGGTTAGGGATTAGCTGCAAATAGGAACTGGAGAACTCTTTGGAATAATATAAATGTTTCATAAATGGACTGTAGTGATGGTTGCACAACTCTGTAAATTTACTACAATCGAAGTGTATATTTACAAAGGGTTAATTTCATGGTATATAATCAATCTATTTTTAAAAATAAATTTTCTTTATAGTTGAATTATTTGAAAACAAAAAACACAGAACTACAGAAATTTGAAACTGGATTTTGAATCATTCAAAAGTTTTAGGCTTAATTCTGAATGGTTCAGTGGATGTGAACAGAAGTTTCCATTAAAAGGGTTTTTTGTGTGTATGTGTGTGGCACCAGGGATTGAACCCAGGGCCATTCTACCTCCGGGCTACACCCCCAGCCCTATTTATTATTCTTTATTTTGAAACAGGGTCTCACTAGGTTGTGGAGGGCCTCACTAAGTAGCTGAGGCTGGCCGCGAACCTGGATCCTCCGGTCTCAGCCTCCCAAGTACTGGGATTACAAGCGTGCACCACCACAGCCGGCTCGCATTAAAAGGTTTTTTCTTTTTTTTTGCGGTACCGGGGATTGAACCCAGGGACGTTCTACCTCCACACTACACCCCCAGCCCTATTTTTCATACTTTATTTTGAAACCGGGTCTCACGAAGTTGCGGAAGGCCTCACTAAGTAGAGAGAGAGAAAGAGAGGGAGAGAGAGAGAGCTGAGGCTGGCCGCGAACCCGGATCCTCTGGTCTCCGCCTCCCAAAGTACTGGGATTACAAGCGTGCGCCACCACGCCCGGCTCATTAAAAGGTTTTTTAAAGAAAGATTTTCAATAACATTTTATAGTTTTTACTCTAGTTCTCTAACATTTCTTTTTCTTTATGCCTTCCTTATTTAGTTTATTGCTTATGGTTTACTCAATTTTCTTCAAATACTGAAAAGTAGTATTTATGTGATCAAACTTGTATTTAGTATATTAATTAAATGTACTTTGCTTCTTTTTTGTGGCACTAGGGATTGAACCCAGTGGAATTCTGCCTCCGAGCTATACCCCCAGCCCTATTTTTTTTTTTTTTTTGCGGTACCGGGGATTGAACGCAGGGGTGTTCTACCTCCATGCTACACCCCCGGCCCTATTTTTTATCCTTTATTTTTGAAACCGGGTCTCACGAAGTTGCAGAGGGCCTCACTAGGTAGAGAGAGAGACACAGAGAGAGAGAGAGAGAGAGAGAGAGAGAGGGAGAGGAAGAGGAGAGAGGAGAGACAGAGGAGAGAGACTGATTGATCGCGCACGCGAGCACGTGCGCTGAGGTTGGCCGTGAACCCGGATCCTCTGGTCTCCGCCTCCCAAAGTACTGGGATTACAAGCGTGCCATGGCTTCCCAGCCCTATTTTTTATTCTTTATTTTGAAACAGGTCTCACTAAGTTGCGGAAGGCCTCACTAAGTAGCTGAGGCTGGCCAGAAACCTGAGATCCTCCTTCCTCAGCCTCCCAAGTACTGGGATTTCAATCGTGCACCACCACGCCCGGCTTTTCTTCTCTTTTTTTAACTTATGTTTTTAATCAGTTGGATCTCTTGTTATTTATTATTTGTTCTAAAACTATGTAAGCCGGGCGTGGTGGCACACGCTTGTAATCCCAGTACTTTGGGAGGCGGAGACCGGAGGATCCGGGTTCAGGGCCAGCCTCAGCGCTCGCTCGCTCTCTCTCTCTCTCTCTCTCTCTCTCTCCCTGTCTCTCTCTCTCTCTCTCTCTCTACTTAGTGAGGCCCTCCTCAACTTTGTGAGACCCGGTTTCAAAATAAAGTATAAAAAAATAGGGCCGGGGGGTGTAGCGCAGAGGTAGAACGCCCCTGGGTTCAATCCCCGGTACCGCAAAAAATAAATAAATAAATAAATAAATAAATAAATAAATAAATCTATGTAAATCACTTGGATTTTTGTGAATTAAAACTTTATTTTTTTATTTATTTATTTTTTTTGCGGTACCGGGGATTGAACGCAGGGGCGTTCTACCTCCGTGCTACGCCCCCGGCCCTATTTTTTATACTTTATTTTGAAACCGGGTCTCACGAAGTTGTGGAGGGCCTCACTAAGGAGAGAGAGAGAGACAGGGAGTGAGAGAGCGAGAGAGCTGAGGCTGGCCGCGAACCCAGATCCTACGGTCTCCGCCTCCCAAAGTACTGGGATTACAAGCGTGCGCCACCACGCCCGGCTAAATTAAAACTTAAAGGATCTCATTATTTTATAATTCTGAAGTCTTGCTATAAATCTGGATTTTCACATACTAGATCTCCTTTAAATAAGAGTTATTACTGCCAGGCGTGGTGGCGCACGCTTGTAATCCCAGTACTTGGGAGGCTGAGACAGGCGGATCCAGGTTCGCGGCCAGCCTCAGCTACTTAGTGAGGCCCTCCGCAACTTTGTGAGACCCTGTTTCCAAATAAAGAATAAAAAATAGGGCTGGGGTTATAGCTCAGAGGTAGAATGCCCCTGGGTTCAATCCCCAGTACCGCAAAAAAAAAAAAGAGTTATTAAAGTGCTATTTTTTCTTTGGAATTCTAATTCTTCTCCAGTTGTTTCTTCTTTTGATAAATTTTTAGTCAAGTTAACTAATTATTGGAAGTCATTGCTATGGATAGTATTCCAAACACATATTTTTGGGGTTTTTTTGGATTGCAAATTGGTTGGTTGGTTAATTGGCTTTTAAGTAATAATCTTAGCTGACCATGGTGGCACACACTTATAATCCCAGTACTTGGGAGGCTGAGACAGGAGGATCACAGGTTCGCGGCCAGCCTCAGCTTCTTAGTGAGGCCCTCTACAACTTAGTGAGACCCTGTTTTAAAATAAAGAATAAAAAATAGGGCTGGGGGTGTAGCTTGGAGGTAGAAGCCCCTGGGTTCAATCCCTGGTATCACCGCCACAACAAAAAAATGGTCTTGCCAAAAGCATAGGCAGATGTTCATTCTACAGTGCATTCCTTGATCACAGAAAGTGATGATGGTGTCTAGAAAACATTTTGGGTAGCAGAGGGAATCCAGTTGAATATTAAACTTTTCCATTAGCAGTTGAAGTATGTATAACTAAGAATTAACTTTATAGTTGATGACATCTTGTTATAATTCAAGTGCTGGGCAAAGCAAGTGGTACTTGCGTAATAATTCATGTTATATAATAGTGGCATTAATTTTGATAGGTTTTCTCATTCATTAGAGTAGCTTAATTTTTTATCTGAACTATATAGTTGACCATTTAATGTCCAGGAAAACCTCAAAAGCTGGGCGTGGTGGCGCACGCTTGTAATCCCAGTACTTGGGAGGCTGAGAAAGGAGGATCCTAGGTTTGTAGCCAGCTTCAGCTACTTAGTGAGGCCCTCCGCAACTTAGTGAGACACTGTTTCAACATAAGGAATAAAAATATAGGGCTGGGGGTATAGCTCGGAGGTAGAATGCCCCTGGGCTCAATCCCCAGTACTGCCAAAAACAAAACAAAACAAAAAGTAAACCTCAAAGCTGCCTTGGAGGCTTTTAATCAGTTTCAGTAAGTCATTTCAGACTGAATCTTAGGGACTCTATAATACTGAGTTATCGAGTGTGTGTGTGTGTGTGTGTGTGTGTGTGTGTGTGTGTGTGTGTGGCACTGGGGACTGAACCCAGGGGCATTCTACCTCCAAGCTACACCCCCAGCCCTATTTTATTTATTTATTTATTTATTTTTTGCAGTACCGGGGATTGAACGCAGGGGCATTCTACCTCTGCACTACGCCCCCGGCCCTATTTTTTATATTTTATTTTGAAACCGGGTCTCACGAAGTTGTGGAGGGCCTCACTAAGGAGAGAGAGACAGGGAGCGAGAGAGCGAGAGAGCGAGAGAGCTGAGGCTGGCCACAAACCCAGATCCTCCGGTCTCCGCCTCCCAAAGTACTGGGATTACAAGCGTGTGCCACCACGCCCAGCTAAATTAAAACTTTAAAGGATCTCATTATTTTATAATTCTGAAGTCTTGCTATAAATCTGGATTTTCACATACTAGATCTCCTTTAAATAAGAGTTTATTTTTGAAACCGGGTCTCACGAAGTTGTGGAGGGCCTCACTAGGTAGAGAGAGAGAGAGAGAGAGAGAGAGAGAGAGAGAGGAGAGAGAGAGAGAGAGAAAGAGAGATCGCGCGCGCGTGCACTAGGATCTGGGTTCCAAAGTACTGGGATTACAAGTGTGCGCCACCACACACGGCTTATTTTATTTCTTATTTGGAAACAGGGTCTCGCTAGGTTGATGAGAGTCTCACTACTTGCTGAGACTGTCCTTGAACCTGTGATCCTCCTGTCTTAGCCTCCCAAGTCCTGGGATTACTCCTACTGGGAGTGCACCATCACACCTGGAGGAAAGAAGTTTTAAGGAAAGCCAAACCCATGATGTAAAAACTTAAAATGCTATTCCTTTTTTTTTTTTTGTGATACTGGGGATTGAACCCAGGGATAGTCTACTTTTGAGCTATACCCCTATCCCTTTTTAATTTTTGGTTTGAAACAGGGACTCACTAAGTTGCTGAGGGTATTGCTAATAAGTTGCTGTAGCCTGTAACCTGTGATCCTCCTGTCTCAGCCTCTCAAGTACTCAGGGTCTTGCTAGGTTGAGTCTCATTACTTGCTGAGGCTGTCTGTCCTCAAAGCTGAGATCCTCCTGTCTCAGCCTCCCAAGTACTGGTATTAGAGGCATGTGCCACCACACCTGGTTTCAAAGCACTTTTTTATTTTTGTCTTGTAGAGGGTTAGATTGGGCAAGCTATTTTACCCAATTTACTTACTCCCTCCCCCACACTCAATGGGGATTGAACCCAGAGCCTCAAGCATGCTAGGCAAGTGCTTTACCACTGAGCTACTTCCCCAGCCCTCAATTTACTTAATACCTAATAAATTATTATACTCTATGAAATCTGTATGATTCAGGATAAAATGATTAAAATTACTTAAGCATTCATTTTAGTCACCTTGGTCATGACCTTACTTATATATGTATTTTTCATTTAAAAATATGTCATGGCCGGGCGTGGTGGCACACACTTGTAATTCCAGTACTTGGGAGGCTGAGACAGGAGGATCGCAGATTCACGGCCAGCCTCAGCAACTTAGTAAGGCCCTCTGAAGCTTAGTGAGACCCTGTTTAAAAAAAAAAAGAGAATAAAATAGGGCTGGAGGTGTAGGTTGGAGGTAGAATGCCCCTGAGTTCAATCTCTAGTACTGCAAAAAATAAAAATAAAAAATATACCATTAGCTTTTTTTTTTTTTTTTTTTTTGCAGTACCGGGAATTGAACCCAGGGGCATTCTGCCTCCGCGCTACACCCCCGGCCATATTTTTTATACTTTATTTTGAAACCGAGTCTCACGAAGTTGCGGAGGGCCTCACTAAGTAGAGAAAGAGAGAGAGAGAGAGAGTGAGAGAGACAGGGAGAGAGACAGGGAGAGAGAAAGAGAGAGCACACGCTGAGGCTGACCGTGAACCCGGATCCTCTAGTCTCCGCCTCCCAAAGTACTGGGATTACAAGAGTGCACCACCATGCCCGGCTTGCCATTAGCTTTTAAACTTTTGGAGTTACAAGTTTACTGTGAAAATTTTTATTTTATTATTATTATTTTTGTGTGTGTAGACTGGGGATTGAACCCAGGAGCATTCTACCTCTGAGCCCTGCCCCCAGCCCGATTTTTTATTTTTTATTTTGAAACAGGTTCTCACTAAGTTGGATAGAGCCTCACGAGTTGTTGAGGCTGGCTGCGAACCTGCGATCCTCCCGTCTCAGCCTCCCAAGTACTGGGATTACAAGCGTGCGCCATCACACACAGCTTAACTGAAAATTTATAAAGAAAAAGCTGGACACTGTGGCCCATGCCTGTGACCCCAGCTACTTGAATGATTTTGTTTGTTTTTTTAGTGCTGAAGATTGAACTCAAGGCCTCTGGCAGCTATACAATAGCACCCTATTACTGAGCTACATCCACAACCCAATCCAAGCCACTTGGGAAGCTGAAGCAGGAAGATAACATGTTCAAAGCTAGCCTAGGCAATTTAGTGAGATATTGTCTGAAAATAAAAAATAGAAAGGGCTGGGGATATAACTCAGTTGTACAGTGTCACTGGATTCACTCCTTAATACCATACAAAACAAGAAAGAGCAGGGAAGGGAAAGGGAGGAGAGGGGAGAGGAGGGCAAGGGAGGGGAGGAGGGAGGAAAAAGGAAGGAAAGAAAGAAGGAAGGGAGTTACAAAAGGGATATTTGGATGAGCTGCATATTAAAAGTTCTTAACCTAGCCAGGTGTGGTGGTATACACCTATAATCCCAGTACTTGGGAGGCTGAGACAGGGGGATCACAGGTTTGAGGACAGCCTCAGCAACATAGTGAGACTCTTAGCAACCTAGTGAGACCCAGTTTTAAAAAATAAAATAGGAAGACAAGGCGTGGTGGCGCACACTTGTAATCCTATTACTTGGGAGGCTGAGACAGGAGGATCGCATGTTCGAAGACAACCTCAGCTACTTAGTGAGGCACTCAGCAACCTAGTGAGATCCTGTTTCCAAATAAGAAATAAAATCGGTCTTGGGGTGTAGCTTGGAGGTGGACTGCCTCTGGGTTCAATTCCCAGTACCACAGAATAAATAAATAAATAAATTAAATTAAATAGGGCTGGGGTATAGCTCATAGGTAGAATGCCCCTGGGTTCAAACCTCAGTAACACACACACACTTACTTCAAGGTCAGCCTGGTCAACTTAGTGAGACACTGTCTCAAAATAAAAAGGGTTTGAAGACAGCCTCAGCAAGTAGTAAGACTCTCATCAACCTAGTGAGACCCTGTTTCCAAATAAAAATAAAATTGGGCTGGGGGTATAGCTCAGAGGTAGAATACCCCTGGGTTCAATCCCCAGCACCCCCCCCAAAAAAAGGAAAAAATTGGGCTGAGGGTATAGCTCGGCACTCCTATAATCCCAGTATTTGGGAGGCTGAGACAAGAGGACTGCAGGTTCAAGGCCAGACTCAGCAATTTAGCAAGATGTTGTTTTAAAATAAAAAATAAAAAAGTCTGGAAGTATAGCTTTGAGGTAGAATGCCCCTGAGTTCAATCCCCAGTGCCAATAAATAAATAAATAAATAAAATTTCTTATTTATTATGAGACAAAGATTCCAGAATGAATTGTTGTTGTTGTTGTTATTATTTTGTGTGTGTTTAGTGCTGGGGATCAAACCCAGGGCCCTGAGCATGGTAGGCAAACACTCTACCACTGAGCTACATTTCCCAACAAATGATTGAAACTAAGGATTTAATTTGGGTGTAGTGGCACACACTTGTAATCCCAGTATATGGGAGGCTGAGACAGGAGGAGCGCAGGTTCTCGGCCAGCCTAAGCAGTTTGTGAAGCCCTATGAAACTTAGTAAGACCCTGTTTCAAAATAAAGAATAAAATTGGGCTGGGGTGGAGCTCAGAAGTAGAATGCCCCTGGCTTCAATCTCCAGTACCACACACACACACACACACACACACACACACACACACACACAAACTAAGGATTTGGAGGAAGAGTTTAAAGATAAAAATTTAATTTGGAGGCAGGCGTGGTGGCGCACGCTTGTAATCCCAGTACTTGGGAGGCTGAGACAGGAGGATCACAGGTTCTTGGCCAGCCTCAGCTACTTAGTGAGGCCCTCTGCAACTTAGTGAGACCCTGTTTCAAAATAAAGATTAAGCTGGGCATAGTGGTGCATGCTTGTAATCCCAGTACTTGGGAGGCTGAGACCAGAGGATCCGGGTTTGTGGCTAGCCTCAGCTACTTAGTGAGGCCCTCCACAACTTAGTGAGACCCTGTTTCAAAATAAAGAATTAAAAAAAAAATAGCCGGGCATGGTGGCGCAAGCTTGTAATCCCAGTACTTTGGGAGGCAGAGACTGCCTCAGCTCTCTCTCTCTCTCTCTCTCCCTCTCTCGCTCTCTCTTCTTAGTGAGGCCCTCTGCAACTTCGTGAGACCCAGTTTCAAAATAAAGTTTAAAAAATAGGGCTGGGGGTGTAGTGCGGAGGTAGAACGCCCCTGGGTTCAATCCCCGGTACCGCAAAAAAAAAAAAAAGAATAAAAAATAGGGCTGGGGGTATAGGTCATAGGTAGAATGCCTCTGGGTTCAATCCCCGTTAACCACACATACACAAAAAATAAAAATAAAAACAAAAAAATATAATTTAGGATGGAATTGTCAAAAGTTATATAGCTGTTCTATATTTAGTTATAACATTTCTGGCTATTAATAAATTGCAATCTAATTTGGCCAAAGTTCATTAGTAATACAGTTTTTGAAAGTTGAACTGTCAAGAATTGCCAACATTTTCTAATTATGCTAATCTCTTCAACTAGGGTTGAAAGGAGGAGCAGGAGGTACTGATGGACAAGGAGGAACTTTCCGGTACACCTTTCATGGTGATCCTCACGCTACATTTGCAGCATTTTTTGGAGGTTCCAACCCCTTTGAGATTTTCTTTGGAAGACGGATGGCTGGTGGCAGAGATTCTGAAGAAATGGAAATAGATGGAGATCCTTTTAGTGCCTTCGGATTCAGCATGAACGGATATCCAAGAGACAGGAATTCTGTGGGGCCATCCCGTCTCAAACAAGATCCTCCAGTTATTCATGAACTTAGAGTATCACTTGAAGAAATATATAGTGGTTGTACCAAACGAATGAAAATTTCTCGAAAAAGGTTAAACCCTGATGGAAGGAGTTACAGATCTGAGGACAAAATTCTCACCATTGAGATTAAAAAAGGATGGAAAGAAGGCACCAAAATTACTTTTCCAAGGGAAGGAGATGAAACACCAAATAGTATTCCAGCAGACATTGTTTTTATTATTAAAGACAAAGATCATCCAAAGTTTAAAAGAGATGGATCAAATATAATTTATACTGCTAAAATTAGTTTACGGGAGGTAAGTTAGTAGGACCTATGATTCTGAGACCAAACAGCTGATTGATCTTAAGGAATTATTTAAATAATAGCTAACAATTATTCGTGCTTACCACATGTTATTTTAATCCTCATAATAATTCTGAGGTAGTGCTACTGTCAATGTCATTTATGTTCAGTTACTTCTATTAACCATTTAAATAACAATTTTAAGTGCAAACTGGATTATGTACTGTGAGGCCTAATATTGGATTAACTAATCTGTTTTTACAATTGTGGTTTATAAGATCTGAATTGAAATCTTATCATTTCTAGTCCATTTTTTGGTACAGAGGGTTGAAGTGAGGAGTGTTCTACCTTTGAGCTACACCCCAGCCTTTTATAATTTTTATATTTATTTGTTTGTTTATTTTTGGTACTGGGGATTGAACTACCTTCAAGGTACACCCCCAGTCCTTATTTATTTATTTATTTATTTTATTTGTACTGGGGATTGAACCCAGGGGCATTTTACCTCCAAGCTATACCCCCAGCCCGTGTGTGTGTTACCAGGGATGTTCTACCTCTGAGCTACACCCACAGCCTTTTTTTTTTTTTTGCGGTACTGGGGATTGAACCCAGGGGCATTCTATCTCTGAGCTACAGCCCCAGCCCTATTTTTCATTCTTTATTTCGAAACAGGGTCTCACTAAGTTGCGGAGGGCCTCACTAAGTAGCTGAGGCTGGCCGTGAACCTGCGATCCTCCTGTCTCAGCCTCCCAAGTACTGGGATTACAAGTGTGTGCCATCACACCCAGATTATTTTTTATTTTGAAACAGAGTCTCACTAAGTTGCTGAGGCTGACCTCAAATCTTCGATCCTCCTGTCTCAGTCTCCCAAGTATTGGGATTACAGAAGTGCTCTATGGTGCCTGACACATCTTAGTCCATTTTTAAGATTTATTCTGAAATTATTAATTTGGAGTAATAATGGTATAACTAAAAAGTATTAAATTAATGTATTAATAATGTAATAGTACTACATTAATACAGTTGCATTCTTATTTGCACTGTTTCTCAAACTGGATTGTATCCCATGAAATGTGGCCACATCAGTTCCCTGCCTAAAATTCTTAAACGAGCCGGGCATGGTGATGCATGCCTGTAATCCTGTAATCCCACTACTTGGGAGGCTGAGAAAGGAGGATCTCAAGTTTGAGGCCAGCCTCACAACTTAGTGAGGCCCTCTGCAATTTAGTGTGACTGTTACAAAATTAAAAAAAATAAAAAAGGACTGGGGGTGTAGCTCAGAGGTAGAATGCCGCTGGGTTCAATCCCCAGTAACACACACACACACACACACACAAGTTCTTAAATGGCTCTCCATACCTTCTACAATGAAGTCCAAACTTTAGCTTAAAAATAAAAGATCAAGCCGCGCGTGGTGGTGCACGCTTGTAATCCCAGTACTTGGGAGGTGGAGACCGCAGGATCCAGGTTCGCGGCCAGCCTCAGCTACTTAGTGAGGCCTCCGCAACTTCATGAGACCCTGTTTCAAAATAAAGTATAAAGCCGGGCGTGGTGGCACACGCTTGTAATCCCAGTACTTTGGGAGGCGGAGACCGGAGGATCCGGGTTCGCAGCCAGCCTCAGCTCGCGCGCTCTCTCTCTCTCTCTCTACTTAGGCCCTCGGCAACTTCATGAGACCCGGTTTCAAAATAAAGTATAAAAAATAGGGCCGGGGGTGTAGCGCGGAGGTAGAACGCCCCTGCGTTCAATCCCCGGTACCACAAAAAAAAAAAATGTTTCAAAATAAAGTATAAAAAATAGGGCTGGGGATGTAGCTCGGAGGTAGAAAGCCCCGGGTTCAATCCCTGGTACCGCAAAAAATAAATAAATAAATAAATAAAAATAAAAGATCAAAGCCGGGCGTGGTGCACATGCTTGTAATCCCAGTACTTGGGAGGCTGAGACAGAAGGATCACAGGTTCGTGGCCAACCTCAGCTACTTAGTGAGGCCCTCCGCAACTTAGTGAGACCCTGTTTCAAAAGAAAGAATAAAAAATAGGGCTGGGGATGTAGCTCAGAGGTAGAATGCCCCTGGGTTCAATCCTCAGTACCGCAAAACACACACACACACACACACACACACACACACACACACACACACAAAAGTAATCCCAGTATTTGGGAGACCGAAACAGGAGGATTGCAGTTCGAGGACAGCTTCAGCAAGTAGTGAGATTCTCATTAACCTAGGAGACCCTGTTTCAAAACAAAAAAATTTAAAAGGGGCTAGGTAGGGGTGTAGTTTGGAGGTAGAATTCTCCTCGGTTCAATTCCCAGTACCCCCCAACAAATAAATAAATAAATAAATATAAATTAATTAATTAATTAGAAGGTCATTTTTCCTGGGTGTGGTGGTGCACGACTGTAATCCCAATACTTGAGAGGCTGAGACAGTAGGATCGCAGGTTCAAGGCCAGCCTCAGCAATTCAAAAGTTCATTTTAAATCTATTTTCCCAGAGTGTACTCTGTTATTATCTTGTATAATTCTATGTCACTGAGCTCTACTCTATGGAACACTATTGTTCTCCAACTCACTCTAATACCTATTACTGGCCCAAAGCTTAGCTCTAACATCATGTACTTCCAGAAACCAAGGGGATAATGTGGCTGTTCTTCCTCTCACTGGAGACCTTTCATGCCTCTGCTCACACAGTCCTGTATTATACTTGCTAGGTTGCATGTGTGCCTCTGTGGTTCCTTGTGCATTCCTTGAGGTTGGGTCTTTATGGTCCCTGTATGGTTCAGCAGGAATTGTGTGGCATATACTAGACACTCACTAAACATTTGTTGACTAAACAAATGTATTTCTTAAGTTTCCAGAGAAGTAAGTAATGCTTGTTTTGTTCTTTCCAGTTCTAAGTTTCTCCCTTTTCTCCCATTCCAATTCCTACATCTTGAATATGGTAATAGTAACTTCAAACTACCTATTTCATTCCAGGGCAGTGTGTAAACATCCTTTATTTCTCTTTTCCCTTGTCTTCCCTTTCCTGTCTTTTGTAGCATTTGATTATGCATTACCTGAAGGAATTTTCTAATGGGGAAAAGTTTTATAAGTATTGCTATTCTTTTGAAGGTTAGATTTTTACCTTAAGCTGGGGAGGCATGGTGGTACACACTTGTAATCCCAGTTCTTTGGAAGGCTGAGACAGGAGGATCACAGGTTTGCAGCCAACCTCATCAACCTCATGAGGCCCTCCACAACTTAGTGAAACCCTGTTTCAAAATAAAAAATAGGACTGGGGGTATAGCTTGGAGGTGGAATGCCCCCGAGTTCAATCCCCAGAACCACCAAAAAAAAAAAAAACCTTAATGATATTATCCTTTACCACCTGGTAATATTTTTAGACTTTTAAGTTTTGGAGTGTGTTAACAGTATTTTATTTGGCCCATTTTTAGGCATTGTGTGGCTGCTCAATTAATGTGCCAACAATGGATGGAAGAAACATACCTATGTCAATAAATGATATTGTGAAACCTGGAATGAGAAGAAGAATTATTGGATATGGGCTGCCATTTCCAAAACATCCTGACCAACGTGGTGACCTTCTAATAGAATTTGAGGTGTCCTTCCCAGATACTATATCTTCATCATCCAAAGAAGTTCTTAGGAAACATCTTCCTGCCTCATAGAATGAAGAGCTTTGTTACTCACACTTTGATAAGGCACTGAAAATATAAAAGGACTGGCAGTTTACTGATGTAGATGTGAATTCTGTATAAAGACATATAAAATTCTTCTGAGGGCTCATTAAATTGCATGAATAGAGACGGGTCAAATAAATAGGCAAAAGGGATTTTTACAGTTAGAGATGAGGAGAAAACCACTCACTGCATTTTTATTTTCTTTCTTCCAAATCAGAAATTTTTAGTATTTTGCTTATATGTAGAACTTGCTTTTTGTGGAGTCAGTAGATACATTTCTAATAAAGTACTAGACAATCCAAGTACTTTATTTCTATTATCTTTAGATGATCAGTATGTCAGGCTCCCATTTATAATGGAAATTAAAATTCTTAACTAAACTATACATGTAATAAGTATTTCTAGAAGAGAATAAAGCTAAAGTCATTTGGAAATGTGGTTATTAGATTTAAATCACCTTCCGACATGCTATTATAGGGCTGCACTGACCAGTACTAAATATACTGAAAATATTTCTCACCATTTTGATTTTTAAATATGTGGTAACATTTCTTAATAACTTAGTTATAATGTTCTTAAAGCAGACTTTTTCTTCATAAAAACAAAATGAATGGCATTTTATCTCCTGTGGAAATCCCAATTGCCTGAATTACTGATATTTTAGAAATAGACTTTTTAAAAATGCAATATGTAATTTTATGCAAGTTGAGTATATATCTTGGACTTAATAAATTATAGGCTCATTTTGTTGTCCACTAGTTTAAAGTAATTTGTTTAATAAGAAATGTGTTTTTAGAGGAAACACTGTTACTTGGAATTAATTTTCCAATTACACAGTCTTCTATAACTTATAATATGCTATATGTACCTTATATAATTTCCCTAAAAAGAATAAACTACCACTATGGTATTAAACCAAAATATAGGGGAAATAAATACTAACTGCTGCTTATGGATAATATTGCTACTACTTGTTATGCATATAAATATTTTACTTTTTCATATGTATAGATTGCATTTCTTAGGTGTTTTAATTTTTTAAATATATTTGCGTTTAAAAAATGTTTTGTCTTCTGTTTTATAACAGAATTGTATTGAGAATAATGTTTTGAAACATTTTTTGTTAAAAAATTGGTTAAGCTGGGTGAGGTAGTGCACACTTGTAATCCCAGTACTTGAGAGGCTGAGACCGGAGGATCCAGGTTCGTGGCCAGCCTCAGCTACTTAGGCCCTCCACAACTTAGTGAGACCCTGTTTCAAAATAAAAGAATAAAAAATAGGGCTGGGGGTGTAGCTCGGAGGTAGAATGCCCCTGGGTCCAATCCCCAGTACTGCAAAAAAAAAAAAAATTGGTTAAAAACACTTATTAGAATGACTCATAGCCAGAAGCTGGGCGTGGTGGTGCATGCTTGTTATCCCAGTACTTGAGAGGTGGAGACCAGAGGATCCCGGTGGTTCGTGGCCAGCCTTAGCTACGTAGTGAGGCCCTCGGCAACTTCTTGAGACCCGGTTTCAAAATAAAGTATAAAAAATAGGGCCGGGGGTGTAGCCCAGAGGTAGAATGACCCTGGGTTCCAATCCCCGGTACCACAAAAAAAAAAAAAAAGAGTGACTCATAATCGGGCGTGGTGGCACATGCCTTATAATACCAGTACTTGGGAGGCCTCTAAGACAGGAGGATTGCAGGTTCAAGGACAGCTTTAGCAAGTAATGAGACTCTCATCAACCTAGTGAGACCCTGTTTCGAAATAAAAATAAAATAGGGCTGGGGTGTAGCTTGGAGGTAGTACACCCCTGGGTTCAATCCCCAGTGCCACACACACAAAACAGAATGACTCATATATGTATGTGTATACATAAGATATACTGGGTCCTGTCACATTTTAGTAGAATATGAAATCTTTTAGAAATTCAATATAAATAGGTTATAATAAGCATATACCAGGCCGGGCGTGGTGGCGCACGCTTGTAATCCCAGTACTTGGGCGGCGGAGACCGGAGGATCCGGGTTCGCGGCCAGCCTCAACTACTTAGTGAGGCCCTCTGCAACTTCATGAGACCCAGTTTCAAAATAAAGTATAAAAAATAGGGCTGGGGGTGTAGCGCGGAGGTAGAACCACCCCTGGGTTCAATATCTGGTACCGCAAATAAAAAAGCATATACCTAATAGTTTTATTGAAATAGAATTAATATACCATAGAATTTACTTTTTTTTTGGTTCTGGGGGTTGAACCCAGGCCCTCAGGAAAGTTAAGCATGCACTCTACCACTGAGCTACACCACCCTCCAGCCTCTTAATTTACTCTTCTATTTCTTTTTTCTCTTTTTTTGTTTGTTAGTATTTATGTGGCACTGGGGATTGGACCCAGAGGCATTCTACCTCTGAGCTACACCCCAGCCCTATTTTATTTTTATTTTGAAACAGGGTCTCACTAGGTTGATGAGAGTCTCACTACTTGCTGAGGCTGTACTCAAACATGTGATTCTCCTGTCTTACAGGCCTCCCAAGTACTGGGATTATATGCATGTACCACCATGCCCAGTATAAATGTGTTTTTTAAAGTAGAGAATTAGCAGAGCATGGTGGTGCACGCCTGTAATCCCAGTACTTGGGAGGCTGAGACAGGAGAAGTGCAGGTTGGCGGCCAGCTCAGCAACTTAGTGAGGCTCTCAACAACTTAGTGAGACCCTGTTTCTAAATAAAAAATAAAATAAGGCTGGGGGTGTATCATGGGGGTAGAATGCCCCTGGGTTCAATCCCCAGTAACACACACACACACACACACACACACATACACACACACACACACAAAAAAAAAACAACTGTCAGCCATGCATGGTGGTGCATGTCTATAGTTCCAGTACATGAAGGCTTAGTCAGGAGGTCCCAGGATGGAGGCCTTCCTTGGCAACTTACACCCTGTTTAAAAATAAAAAATTAAATTTGGCTGGGGGGTAGCTCAGGAGTAGCATGCCCTTGGGTTCAATCCCCAGCAACCACCGCCCTTACACACACACACACACACTAAAAAGAACAACTGTAGACAAAGGTTATTGATGGTTTGTCAATAGAAACACTATGTTTGGCTAGCTCAGTAATTTAAAAACCATTTTTTAACTAGGATGTTTCTTTTTTTGTGTGGTACTGGGGATGGAACCTAGGGGTATTCTACCTCTGAGTTCCACCCCAGCCTGATATTTTAATCTTTATTTTGAAATAGGGTCTCACTAAGTTGTGGAGGACCTCACTAAGTAGCTGAGGCTGTCCACGAACCTGCGATCCTCCTGTCTCAGCCTCCCAAGTACTGGGATTACAAGCGTGCACCACCATGTCCGTCTGGCACTAGGATGTTTCTAAGAAAGGTGTGCACTCTTCTGCCACTGACCTGCCCCTCTGTTCTATGTTACAGAAAGCTGCTGCACACTTTCCATTCACTTGCTTTGACCTCTTTGAAAGTGTCTTGAGTTTGTGACCCCTGCTTTAGCTTATCACTCCTGCCTATTTTTTTTTTTTGTGCGGTACTGGGAATCGAACCCTGGGGCATTCTACCTCCAAGCTACACCCCCATCCCTATTTTATTCCTTCTTTTGAAACAGGGTCTCACTAAGTTGCTGAGGGCCTCACTAAGTAGCTGAGACTGGCCACAAACCTGCGATCCTCCTGTCTTAGCCTCCCAAGTACTGGGATTACAAGCATGCGCCACCATGCCCGGCTCACTCCTGCGTATTATTACCCTCTCTTAGAAGCAAGGAATTGAGCCGGGCGTGGTGGCGCACGCTTGTAATCCCAGTACTTTGGGAGGCAGAGACCGGAGGATCCGGGTTCACGGCCAACCTCAGCGTGCACGCGCGCGATCTCTCTCCTCTCTCCTCTCTTCTCTCTTCTCTCTCTCTCTCTCTCTCTCTCTCTCTCCCTAGTGAGGCCCTCTGCAACTTCGTGAGACCCGGTTTCAAAAATAAAGCATAAGCCGGGCGTGGTGGCGCATGCTTGTAATCCCAGTACTTTGGGAGGCGGAGACCGGAGGA
>PVJS01026149.1:0-27236 GCA_004027185.1 Glis glis | reverse complement strand
AGAGAGAGAGAGAGAGAGAGAGAGAGAGAGAGAGAGAGAGAGCTGAGGCTGGCCGAGAACCTGTATCCTCCGGTCTCCGTCTCCCAAAGTACTGGGATTACAAGCGTGTGCCACCACATCCGGCTTTTGTTTTTGTTCTTGATGTTTTGGTTGTGGAGATTAAATCCAGGGGCATTCTTCCTACAAACCACAAACCATCCCTATTTTATTTTATTTTGAATTAGGAGCTCGCTAAGTTATTGAGGGTCTTGATAAGCCACTGAACCTGTGATCCTCTTTGTCTCAGTCTCCCACGTAGAATGATTATAGTTATGCACCACCATGCCTGACTTCAACATTTTCTTTTAAATTGTCGTTTAATAAATCTGACTAAACTTCTCTGAAATTGAGAAAGTGACCTTGTTTGATAGCAGTTTCATTTCAAAATAAGTACATTGCCAGATGCACCTTTGCCACCAACAATAAAAAGTATACGATCACAATACTCAATTATTAAAATAATCATTGATTGAACGGACTCATGTGGACTTCCACATAGTAGTTGGGTGAGGTGAAAAATACTGAATGGAATTGCTATTACCAAAACCATACTTCTATGCCTTTGTGCTATTAATTGACAAACGTCCCCTGAGTTCCATATGTTCAAGGCTTGGACCTTGGGGTGATGCTATTGTGAGGTGCTGTGGACCTTTAGGAGGTGAGGCCACCTAGTATGTCCTTAGGTCACTGGCTGTGCCCCTAAAGGGTAATTTGCATCCCTAGGCTCTTCCGGTTCCTCTCTGTTCCCTCCTGTCACATGAGGTTTAGCAGTTCACTGTGCAACAGGCTCTCCATACTTGCCATCCAGCACCCCTTCAGAAGCCCAGAGCAATGGGTCCACCTGATCTTAGACTGGAGCTTCCAGAATTGTTAAAAAGCTAACATTTTCTTCTTATAAATTCATTATATGAGGTATATTGTTATAGTGACAGAAAGCTGATGAATACAGAAACTCAACAATGAAAATAATCATTGACAAATGACTCAAGAGGATTGTTCATATAATTTGGTTATATTAAAATAGTGATTGGCATTGCTATTAAAAAAACAAATGTAAATCTGCTCCAGCTTTTTTTTTTTGTCAGTACTGGGGTTTAAACTCAGAGGCATTCTAACTCCAAGCTACACCCCAGCCCTATTTTATTTTTTATTTGGAAACAGGGTCTCACTAAGTAACAGAGGTGCTCACTAAGTTGCTGAGGTTGGCTGTGAACCTGTGATCCTCCTGTCTCAGCCTCCTAGGTACTGGGACTACAAGCTTCCGCCATAATAACTTACTCTAGCTTTGTTTTACTGTGACAAAATATGAGGATAATGAAATGCATATGAGGTTATCAATAAACATTCATTCAGGGATAATTTTACTATATTGAGATAAAAATATAAAATGTACCCTATGGATTACAAAATTATGGGACATACATACATGGAATTCTACTCAGCAATAAAGAAGGACAAAATTATGTCCTTTGCAGGAAAATGGATGGATCTGGAGAATATTATGTTGCGTGATATTAGTCAGTCACAGAAAGTGAAGGATCACATCTTTTCTCTCATATGTAAAAGCTAGGGAGTAATCGCAATAACAGAGGGCCTTCAGATAATGGAGGAGAAACTCCAGGGGCGCAAGGGAGAGGGTCTAGGGAAAGGGGAGGAGAGCGAGGGAGGATCAATGAAGGAATCACTTCCATTGACATTATGTACATATGTGAGAATACCAATACCAGTCTCAATAACTTCTCTGGGGAAGGGGTGTAGGGCGGGAGCCCACCAAATGCTGTGTGCCTGCATGTCACCAACAGTATGAACTTAATTATGATGTGACACTCTAATGTACCAATAAAGTATAAAAATAAATAAAATGAAAGAATACTGCATGAAAAAATAATATCCATCTCATTTAACATCAGGTTTAAATAAATGTAGTAAATAAAATGGTCATTCCTCCACAACTAGCTTCCCTAGATTGGGGAAGCTAGCAAGGGTTACAAAATGGCAGACGTGCACTAACAGGAGATGACTGGGCAAAAGGTCCACATGCGTGTGCAATTTGGATTTCAGTGCGATGCTCACAATCATCCAATAACTTCCTTCTATACTGACAGCATAGACATCTCGAAATACAAAGAACGTATTATATCTTATTACATTCATAAGTAGCCTACCTATATTTTAAAATAAATTTTAGCACCTTTACCACTAACTACTCACCTAAACACATTAGATAGCAGTCAATAACGTTTAATGGTTTTCCATAGTGGATATCTACTGAGCTGAAGTATTCGACACATGAGTCAACATGAGCCTCAGAGGGCAGGCATTGCCCAGTGACATACAGACACTAGATGATAAAACCGCAACCAGACCCCAGATTCCTCATCATGCTCATGTGCCCATCTGCCTATGAAAGTGCTGAGGGCCTCAGGGTATTCTGAATATCCATCATTCCACGTATTCAAAATGGAAGTTAGAGCCGGGCGTGGTGGCGCACGCTTGTTATCCCAGTACTTTGGGAGGCGGAGACCGGAGGATCCGGGTTCGCGGCCAGCCTCAGCTCTCTTGCTCTCTCTCTCCCTGTCTCTCTGTCTCTCTCTCTCCTTAGTGAGGCCCTCCACAACTTCGTGAGACCCAGTTTCAAAATAAAGTATAAAAAATAGGGCCGGGGGCGTAGCGCGGAGGTAGAACGCCCCTGCATTCAATCCCCGGTACCGAAAAAAAAAATGGAAGTTAGAGAAATTTTCTTATTTAGGAAATAAATATATTTAAGAAAAAATAGACTTTGACAAAGACACTTCCTTTTTTTAGGCTTCTCTCTCTGTCCCCATAAGTCACCTACAACACTCATTCTGTCTCTTCATTGGCAAGAAAGTAGATATGGATCTTAATCAAGACTCCAGTCTGAAGATGTTTATGGGAGAGGAGTTTTTAATAGAGATTGGTTGAATTCTATCAGAGGTTCCCAAACTTATCTGGCTTACTGCTGTTTTCAGAATATGTTACTCAGTGCACCCCTGAAAGCCTTGCTTCTTTTGCTTCCTTAAGTAAATAAACAGAAAGTTGCAATGACTAATTTGCATTCATTTTAATATCTATATTCCATTCCAGGTCACTTCCAGAGTGGGCAGTATCACACACTTTGGGCATCTATGCCTGGTGTCTGAGAGAATTGCCAGATAAAAATTTAAAAACTCCAATTAAACTCGAATTTCAGGTGGATAATAAAATGTTACGTCTTAAATATTGCATGGAGGCATATTCATACCAACAAGCTATACCATAGTGATCATATATACTGTATTGAAGTGGCTTGAATATAAGAGAAAATAGAAAGTGAGAGAAAAAACATTCATAAACTCTGCTATCCAAAGTAAAGTTTTTTAAATTAGCTACAAATATGTATGTGGGAAAGAGAGAAACAGAGGAGACTATCTTATAGGGGTTAGTCTAAGCTATTATGCATGCTATCAGCTTCTGCATTTCAATACTTTAAAATACTATAAATAACTGTTATTTTTCTATGTGAGATGATATATTATTCAAGATTCAGGCAACCCTAGACATTAAAAAACAAGAAAATCGAAAAATAAAGTGAATAATGAATACAAAACAACAAAAGAAAATAAATCCACAATATATATTCATGAATACATAACCACATAGAATATTATCTGTTTATACATTGTCAGTTGTATGATCTTCATTATAAAATTGGAGGAATCCTATTTATGAGGACTTATTTTTTCCTCATGGACACTGAAATAAAGTGAAACTTTTGTACATTCTTCTTTACTGTTTAACTCTTTATCCCTTAATAGTGCAGTTATCCATAACCATTTTAATATAACAGATTTTTTTAAAAGTCAGGTTGCAAATTTTAAAATGTTTAATTCTATCATTATAAAATGAAGAAACACAAAAATAAATGAATTCAAAATGACTCATTCATGACTATCTCGCTCCTTTCAATTCTCTCCAGTTCAAAACTGTAGCCCACCTACTAATCCTTCTACCTGCCTCTACTTTGGGATTGTAAGTCTCAGTAATGAAAACTTCTCTAGGAATGTATTTTAGAGCTTACAACCTTCATGAGAGCTTCTTTCACATCCTTGTTCCTCAGGCTATAGATCAGGGGGTTCAGCATGGGAATCACAACAGTGTAGAACACAGTAGCCACTTTGTCCGCATCCCCACCGTCCCCCGAAGTGGGCCGGCAATAAATGGAAAGGATTGTTCCATGGAAGACAACGATGGCCGTGAGGTGGGAGGCACAGGTGGAAAAGGCTTTGCGCCTTCCCTCTACAGAGCGCATCCTCAGGATAGTGATGAGAATAAACAGGTAGGAGGTGAGGATGATCATGATGGTTAGGGTCTCATTGAAAGTAGCTACAATGAAGAGCAGCACCTCATTAATAGTGACATCAGAGCAAGCAAGGCTTAGGAGGGGAGGCAGGTCGCAGAAGAAGTGGTTGATCACATCTGACCTGAAGGATGGGATCTCCAGGGCTAAACACAAGTGAATCAGAGCACACACTGATGCAAAGACATAACAACCAGAGACCAAGCCCACACGGAGCTTCTGGGACATGGTGACCATGTACAACAGCGGGTTACAGATGGCCACAAAGCGGTCATAGGCCATCACAGCTAGCAAGAAGACCTCAGTGACCACGCATGTGCAGAACAAATAGAATTGCACCATGCACCCCAGGAAGGAGATGGCTTTGTCCTTGCTTAAGATATTAGCTAACATCTTTGGCACGATGATCGAGGAGTAGCAGAAATCTACAAAGGACAAGTGGCTGAGGAAAAAGTACATGGGGGTGTGAAGCTGAGAGCTGAGCTGAATCAGTGCAACCATGCCCAGGTTGGCCAAAACCGTGACTCCATAGACGAGAAGGAACACCAGGGAGAGAAGCAGTCTCAGTTCAGGGACGTCTGACAATCCAAGGAGAAGGAACTCTGTCACAGTGGTGCAGTTGTCCTCATCCATGTGCCCACTTTATATGTGGTAGGAGAAAAACACTAATATGTATTCTTCATCATATCTTCTGAAATTTAATTTTGGCTCTGTGCTAAGAAGCAATCAAAAGGTGCATGAGGGTTGATTTTATCTGCAGAGAAGTAGAAAATTGTTCATTTATAAGTCACTGAAATTTAAGGCATTCTATAATTAAAATGCATAAAATCTTCAGTTTCATTAAGAAATCATACAAAATTACTAATACTTAAACTTATATAAATGCTTTTATTAATTTTTCATAATTGCACACATGAATGAGGTCAAAGTGTTTTTAATTAGCCTTATTGCTCTCTAAAATTCAAATCTGTTTTACCCGGCAGACTGTTCGATCAATGCTTCCAATATTAGGATTTGGAAAAATAATTTTTAAAATATAGTATAATCTTGTTTGAGTTTCCCACTTAAGTGTTGATATTGGCTTATTCAATATTATTAACCCCAAAGTGTTCATATTTCATTGATTACATTTGAGATGAGACAGTGGTTCTTATACTTAAAAATTTCTCTATAAAATTAGCATAGTGCTTTGGTTAATTATAGTCCTTAACAGCAACCATTTTTTAGGAAATTTGTGCTGTTGAGAACAACCTTCCTATTGCTATTACTCTACAACCTTAAAAACATCTGTTTGGCAATGAGTTCATTTCTTTGAATCTACTAGAAGATTTATCACCAATGTGTACAGTTAATCATCAAGAGAAAATAGCCGCTGAGCATTTCAGTATTACTTTTGATACTAAAATTTAGAAATGAATGGGAAACCAAGGAAAATGTTTAAAATTATAGTTAACCTTGAGAGAAAATATGCAGCACTTTAACTGCTAATTTTGAATAATTTTAATGACATGAGAAATGACTGTAATAACATGGAAATTTAGAAAACAGTAAGCCAGATTATACAGATAGAATGCTATATATATCAAAGTGTCATTATATGTTTAATCCTCAAAACATAATGAACATAAGTATTTGTGTTCACATTACGTTTCAAAAAAGGAATCTATATAGTCAGATGTGGTGGTGCAGGTCTGTAATCCCAGTACTTGGGAGGCTGAGACAGGAGGGTCACAGGTTCAAGGACAACCTTAGCAAGTAGTGAGACTCTCATCAACCTAGGGACACCCTGTTTCAAAATAAAATTAAAATAGGGCTGGAGGTGTAGCGTGGAGGTAGAATGTCCCTGGGTTCAGTCCCCAGTACCACACACACAAAAGAGGAATCTATAAACTTGTCTGAAGTCCGACAAAACATTAGTATTAAGGGATGATTAAAAATGAGATTTTTTTTTAATGAAGGACCTATTCCTTTATGGCCTTTAACAAACTACAGATGTAAAAGGGGGTGAGAAGTCTCTCATTTATTCTGTCTCCCTGAGCCTTGACAGAAACATCCATGGCCAAGGGGCACCAATCGGGTGTTCCTGAAGGAAACATAATCTGTACTGGAGACCTAAACAGCCTGGTATTGTCTGCATATGCCAACTGGTTTCAAAGATGTGCAGCCTAAATACATTAATAAGCCCCAGTTTGAACACAAACACTTGTTTTGATTACATGGTTTTCTCTCTTCCAATGACCAGGAAAAGCGAGTCATCTTTTTTCTGAATTCAAAGTAATGCATAATTTTGAATATGTTTTCCTATTATCAAGTCTAAGGAACAATCAAGTGATTGTTTGCCCATAGAACACTGATTCTTTACCAGGAGTGAATCTGATCTGATCCAGATGTGACATTTGTCCATGTCTGGAGACATTGTGGGTTACCACACAGGGAAGGAGTACTCCTGACATCAAGTGGGGAGGCTGCTACATACTCTGTATTGCACATGCCAGTCCTCTATCACTTCCCACCTGTCACGCACACAACAAAATATTCTCTGGACTGTCATGCCAATGGTGCCATAGCTGAGAAACCTGCTTTAGAGAGACATTTCAAAGGGCTTTGCACAGAGCTGAGACAATTCCTCTCTTTTCTGTTCCAGAGATGGTTCATATGTCTGTCCCTCCAAAAACAGTCTTGTGGATGTCTTATTACCATCCTCAGCATCCAGTCAGGATGAATGTCCTGTCAGGAGAATGTCCATACATACTTTACCCGGTTGCACCGATGGAGTCACTGCGAGAGAGGCAGAAAATAAAGGAGAGAGAAAACAAGCTCTATCCCATTTGCTAACATTATTTTCCCTCTCACACGTGCAGCTCTTATGAGATCTTGCTTCTGTAGATTAAATTGTTCCCCTTTCCCATTGGAATTGTCCCTTACAGCACAAAGAGAAGTATATTTTCTTAAAGATGTGGGGGGGCACTAAGAGCTGTGTGCATGCATTTTAACATCAAATAGATATTCATTGCAATGTAAGACTCCAATGCACCAATAAAAGCACGTTAAAAATTTGGATTTTTAAAGCATTTTCTATTGAAAAGAGGGATAATACACAGACTTGAAAAATATGCAATATTACTGCCCCCTTTACAAATTGTTTTTACCCCATGTATAATTATAAGAAATTCTACCCCTAAGGAAAATAAATCAAGTTTCCAGATCCCAGAAAATGTTATTTATATCCATACCCCCCCCAAAAAAGAGGTTATTCCAACCAACCTGTGGATAGACAGTGCATTGCTTCCCATGTTCCAAAGTTGTGACGATGGAAAATGGTGTAGGTTTTATGTCTGTGGGTATATCTCTGGGGCCCATGTTCCCTAAGCTTCTCAAAGCAATCAACTGATCTCTGTGGAATATAAACAAAATATCATGAAAACCACCCTGTTTTGGAAGTCAAATGATCATTATCACTATGGGATATAAACTGGGGAAAACATATAATTGTAAGTTAACACAGTTCAGAATCCATAAATTGCAGAATACTGCATGCTGCATCTAAGCATGGCCTCTGAGCAAGCACTCACACCGATGCCATGAAATATATGAATGAGTCTTACAAACCCTGTCTGCTTTATACTCAACACCCATTCCAAATGTACAGGGTCACGTCATCCTCAAAACAACATAAAGAACCAGGGCCTATGAGCCTCCGTTAGTGAGAATAATGCTAATTGCTCACACTTACTTAGCACTGTCTATGTGACAGTTTCTATGCTAAATCCAACTATCAACGCATTTCAGATTTATGAAAATAAATGAGATCAATACTTTTATGCTTTCTTAACCAATGAGGTGACAGGCACAGGGAGCTGTAATTTGCCCCAAATCACTCACAGAATCCCTAATAGAAAGAGTCCACATACTGCCTATAGGTTTGCACCACTATTTCAGTACATGGGAAGAGCATAGCTTAAAAATGTACTGGGAGAGCAGAGACCCTGTACCATGCTAAAAACTATTACATGGGGAGCCTCTAGATCTCTCCCAGGTCTACTCTGTTCCTGACTATGCAATTTTGACCTGAATCCATAGTGTTCACATCACAGTCAATGTGTCCCTAGATACACCAAATATTTTAAGAATTTTATGGTTGTAGTAATAAGTAATCAGTTTCCAAATATGTTGCTGCTTATTGTTTTGTCTGAGGAATGTTTGATTTTGAGAAATCTTTCAGTCTCCTTTCACATCCAGCATTCGTTTTCTTTAAGTATTTTCATTGGTGCACAGTAGAAACATACATGCACACACAGCTGGTGTGTTCCCTCCAGATCCCATCATGCCCCCTCTACCTCCGTGTGCATGTTATTGATATTGGTGTTGATAATTTTGTATATGTGCATAGCATTATCTGAACTGTTTACTATTCATCTCCTCCCCATTATTTTTTATTTTTTGGTACTGGGGATGCTACACCCCCAGCCCTATTTTATCTATTTTTTATTTCAAAACAGAGTTTCACTAAGTTGTGGAAGGCCTAAGTTGATAAGGCAGACCACAAACCTGTGATCTTTCTGTCTCAGCCTCCCAAGTACTGGGATTACAAATGTGCACCACCACGCCTGGTTTCCTCTTCATTCTTGCTATACCATGTCTCTCCTTCTTCCAGTACAAAAACTTTCTCTTATCCATTCACATCTTCCTGTGTGAGTTACTCTGATGAGTAAAACAAAAGTCAATGTCCCAAACCCAAGGCATAAGGAAAACTTGAAATGTTGTGATCCATGAGGCCTAAAGTTTTCTTTCATCAAGACAATTCAAATCCATGATGTGACTTTTTGTTTCTTTCTGGCAAATTTAAATTTATTTAATGGAAAAATGGCATTGTATATATATTCTAGTCCATAAAGTACTATTTTTAAAGCAGGTAACTTAGATTGGTGAATATATTTGTTTAACACCTGTTCAATTTTGTTCTTACTGCACCCTCAGAGTGTTGTCACAAAATGCATCTCTGCTGAAGGAGAGAGTCCCAAGATAGATAAATAAAAAGAGCATCCATAAAGAGGCTCATGGGCCATGGTGCCTTAAGTGATCCAACCAATGTCTCACAGGAATGCTGTCTTGCTTTTGTAATTACCTTAAAGAGATGGAAGGTGTTTTTAAAAGTTGATTAATTTTAAAAGTTTGATTGGAATGTATTTCATGGTGACTACCCATTAATTGAATAATATAAACATGAAGCTTTTAACTTTCTATTGTATTTCATATTTGATTGACAATATATTTATATGTATATATGAGGTACAATTTGATATTTTGGTTCTTGTGCATCTAAGGTAAAGATCAACACAAACTAATTTTCATATCTACCCCCTTAACTTTTATCATTCCTTTATAGTGAGTACATTCAAAATACTTAGATCATTTTTGTTTTCATTTCCACATAGAAATGAGATTATGTGGTGTTTGTGTTTCTCTGCATATATCTCTTCTCATAATATCCTCCAGGTCCATCTATATTTTGAAAACAAAAGTTTTTGATAGTGTAGAGCTAAATTACACAATATAAATCACATTAGTATAAACAGTGCACTGGCATGGTTAAATGGGGATGTTAAATTTTCTAAACTTTTTCATTTCATTATTTTGGTCATGGCACCTGTAAGTGGAAAAATGATAGATATCTTTAATTAGCATTCAATAAGACCTGAGGAAATCTATGTAGCTTCCAGAATTTGAAAAATTGAGTGATTCCAGTAACTTCATAGCAAACCACTCCAAGACCTATTTGTTAAAACCACCAGCACTGATTGCATGAGTCAGCTGGGCATATGAAGGCTGAGCTGACACTGCCATGACTTGCTTGACTGATGTGTTTGATATTAACTGGCAAGTCAGATTATTAGAATGAATTCACATTCTACTCTAGTAGTTTGCTGCATGGCAGCTCATGTAATGGAAATACGGGGTATGTTTCTTATCATGCAACATGCTAGTCTGTGATTGTTCACATAACAATATTTCAAGATTCAAAGAGAGTGTGCAAAAGCCGAAAGGGAACCCAGAGGATTAAGACTGGTTCAATTTCACTTCAAAAACTATACTGTGTAACCAAAGGAAGCTACAAGAGCCACCTACATTAAAGGGATGGAGAAATAGATTCCACCATTTGCTAAGAAGACCTGTGAAGGGGCATGGAAACAGGAAGGAGTAGAAAATGCTGAGAATGTTTACATGCTGGGTAGCAAATCCTTTCAAAAGATAGAATTTCTAAGTTGTTGACTTTCAGGAAAATTGAAAGGCAATCAAAGTTTGTGCAATGCATTATTTTAAAAGGTTGATGGGAGTCAACATGAGAAATTGTTATCAAATTTGGATGGAGTTGAAAATGTTTAGTGATGCAACTATTAAAAAAATTTCTGATAGAGTTTATGTTCACATGTTATTTAGCATATTGAGAATTCTCAATATTGCCATTTATTAGGAAGTTGAAATAGACATCATAAAAGTATTTTGCCTTCTAGCATTAAGTGATGGTCTTTATAGATAATTTGGTTGATTGAAATTTGGAATCCAATCCCATACTTTCCATAAAAAATAATTACAATAACATGCATTTTTAAATAATTGCATTTTTCTAAAAGTGTAATGTTACTTTACTAGTGATGAAATTATTATTAAAATAATACAAATTTGATCTACTCAAAAACAAATAAACAGAAACTGGTATTTCAAAAGCATTATGATAAAAAAGGTATGTTACTAATAAATTAAAATATTTCATATGGAAGTGATATTAAAATATGTTCAGGAGAAGGAAAGCTAAAATTCTAATTATTTAAAATGTTCTCATTTATGGACTTCAAATGAATTATGTTATGTAATGGAAATGATAATCTTTGCTATTTAAATCTGATGAAATTGTATAAGACAAATAAAATTCTTGAGTAAATATATTTAACTACTAGTTAAGGGGCACATAATCAAACAATATGATGAATATTTATGTAATACACCATAGGTGGACTAGAATCTGCCCTAAGGAATCAGAGATGTGACAAATTGGCAATGAAGGAATACTGTCATTCTAAATTGGAATGAGCCTGGAGTCTTAAATGATTATTTTAATTCTGTCAATAATTGTTTTTATAATTTTGTTCAGATTACTAATATATGTGGGTCTTGGTTTCCTCAGATAAAAGTTAAATGCATCATATCATTTATATTACAATTTGAGAATATCCTTTGTCCAAGCAAGTTAGAAGTAAACAAAAATTGCATATTAAGAGAAATGATCAATTGCTACTTTAAGTTAAGATAAAGCATTTCCTAATTTCAAAGAAAATTAGAAATTGTGTAAGTGCCAGATATGTGGTAAAAGATACAGTTGTTAATTCCCAGAGAAACAGAAGTCAATATAAGTGAAAAGTAGACAGATTTTCAGTCATCCAATGCCTAAAATGCTCTTACATTTTTATCTTTATGCATGGCATAATTATTTAGTTGATTCATTATCTAATAATTTATATGAAACAAACATTGTAAGTTCAAAATAATGTGACTAAACAAAATACTTATTGAGCTCATATGAATTATACACCAGGTTACCTATTTTTCTCCCTTAAGAAAATAAATGGAAATTGATTTCTTCCACAGTATTAATAATTGTTTGTAATGTTCTCTAGACATATTGATTAAGGAGAAGGGAAGGAATATCCAAGTTATTTAACAAAAGTGAGTTATTAAGGTAAGAGCTGTAGTGTTTTTAATCTGCATAGTAAATAGGACTTGATGATTGGTTTTCATTTTATTTTGAATAGGTCTATGTTGATACTAATTAGATTTCAACATTTAAGACAACTCTAAAAACTTTTTAAGGTAAATGAAAGTTCTCCTGGGAAAGATTCAGGTACCGTGCCTATGCTCAGAGGAAAAATGTTCATAACTGTTGATAATATTTGTGATATGATCCTAGAATAACAGAATGAACTGCAGGGTGGGCAGGAAAGTATCAACACTGCTATTACAAATGAGATTTTGTTTTAGATTCAAGCTATCAGTTTTAAACCTCTGGGGGAGTCTATTACATTGCCACACTGAAACTTTTTTAAAAAGGCATTGAGGATACACACAATATTTTATTGAAACTTCAGGCCAAGTAACCTGTACATACTATATGACACATTGCACAGACATGTACATACACATGCAAGTTCTATCATATTAGCTTAAAAAATATTTGTTGGATTTTAGCCTCAGTATTACGTTTGTACCTACCAGATTTTATTTATGCTCTTTTCCCTTGAATAAAACTCTTTAATCACTGAAAGGCATCTGCAAAACTACATATTCTCTTTTCCAAGGCCAAGTTCAAATAATACCTATTTTATGAAGACAAAATTCTTTTAATGAATTTAAAAACCCTTTAATGGAGTTTTCACAGAATCTCTAAACTATTTATTATTTTCTGCCTCATGCACTGACCATGCCTTTCATTGCTGTACTAACAACACTAGGTTTTACATACCTGAAGGCAAGTACTGTGCCTTAAATATTATTTCTATTTTTAAGCAAAATTCCTTTGTTTCTTAATAGGCTAGTCTACCACAGGTATTTTACAAGAAAAGGGCATGGAATTAATAGTAACTGATCTGTGCAAGTTATCCCAAATGATATTCATGTTGTCTTTTAGTCTTCACAAAAATATTATAAACTATCACGCTAACTCCCTTTGTGATGAAATCTTAAAAAGACAAGACAGGTTGCTGAACTTTACACAAAGTAAATGACACCCAACTTTAGTTTCTTGAAAAGACAATCCATTATTTTTCAATTGAATATTAACTACATGAACTTTAAAAGTATGTTTAAAATTAATGATCATGAACACACTTTATACATCAGGACAGGCATCATGATAGTAGGTCGCTCAAGAAGAAAATATTTTAGTGTCCAATATTTTGCTGATGGTATCTTTCACATCCTTATTTCTCAGACTGTAGATCAGGGGATTCAACATGGGGATCACCACTGTGTAAAACACAGAGGCCACCTTGACCGTGTGCCTGGAGTTTTTGGAGTTGGGCACACAGTAGAGGAACAGGATGGTGCCGTGGAAGATGGAGATGGCGGTCAGGTGAGAGGCACAGGTGGAGAAGGCTTTGCGACGCCCACTGGCTGAACGCATCTTCAGTATGGTGACCACAATGAACACATAAGACATGAGGATGATAAGTAGTGTGCCAACTCCGTTAAAAGTGGCAAAAATGAACAACAGTAACTGATTGATGGATGTATCAGAGCAAGAGAGGGCAAGTAGCGTGGAGAACTCACAGAAGAAGTGATCAAGTGTGTTGAAACCAGGAAAAGATAATTGCAAAGCAGAGCATGTCAGTATCAAGGAACAAGCCAGACCCCAGCCATAGGATCCCACCACCAGATTGACACAGAGTTTCTGGGACATGGCAGCTGTGTAGAGCAGAGGGTTGCAGATGGCCACAAAGCGGTCATAGGCCATCACTGCTAATAAAAAGGCTTCAGTTACCACAAAGGTGCAAAAGAAAAAGTATTGTCCTACACATCCTGAAAATGAAATTGTTCTATCTTTTGTAACTAAGTTCACCAGCATCTTGGGAGCAATGATGGAAGAATAGCAGAAATCCACAAAGGAGAGGTGGCTGAGGAAAAAGTACATGGGGGTGTGCAGTTTGGGGTTGATTTTGATGATGACAATCATTCCAACATTCCCTACCACAGTGACACTGTAGATGGCCAGAAAAATCAAGAGGAGCGGGACTTGCAGTTCTGGGTAATCTGAGAAGCCCAAGAGGGTGAACATGGCCTTGCTTGTATTTCTGTCTGGGACCATCATGATTTCTGTTTGTCAGAATATTAAATTTAGTCATGAAAATGAAAATAATAAAAACAGTGAGGAAACGGGAAGCTTGTTTTACTCCTTTATAGACTCTGTAAGATGAAAAAAAAACTCAGAATGTGGGCTTTTATTATACAAGGTAGACTATAAGTTTACATTTTAAAACACAACAACCATTTAAAAATTGTCTTAAGAACACAATTATTGAACTAAATTCTAAGTTCTCAAAAATAAATTTTAACACTCAGATATTATGAAAATTAAATCAAAATATTTTACACAAATCTTTGTGTGAAAATCTCAGCTTTCATTGAACACTGTAAATTCATAAAAATAAAGCCTAATACAATATGAACACCTCAGCCCTATAGTCATAATTTAAAATCAGAATTTTTTTTTTGTATGTGTGTGGTACTGGTGATTGAGCCCTGGGGCATTCTCCTTCTGAGCTACACTTCCAGCCCCATTTTATTTTTATTTTGAAACAGAGTCTCACTAGGCTGATGAGAGTCTCACTGCTTGCTGAGGCTGCCCTTGATCCTGCTATCCTCCTGTCTCAACCTCCCATGTACTAGGATTACAGGCATGTGCCACCACTACTGACTAAAATCAGAAATTTGTAAACACATTAAGTTTTATATCTTATGTTCACACAGTGACATTTATTATGAGCAGCCCTAGTACTTCTCCTTGTGTCTTTTTTGCTAATTCCATGTATCAATCTGTCTTCTGTCACAATAAATCTGATACCAAAATATATCAAAATTAATTTTTCAGAAGGTATTCTTTTCAACTCAGGGAATTCTAGTTATCAATCTTTTCACATTGTCCAAATAATAAAAAATTACAACAAATTATAATGATATTCTAATTTACTTTGTTATTCTATAGTTGACAAAAATAGAAGCCAGAAAAAGTTTGACTTTCCCAATGACATGTAGATAAAAGTTCATCTTCATATCAACACCTTGAATTCCGACCCTCAGACTCCTAGCCATCTCTCTTTGTGAGACTCTAATCCATGATCTAGGTCTAGATAGGTCTAGATAATAGCATACTTCCTTTATTAAAAGTATACTCTCAATATATGAGGAAACTTAAAACTTCAAACTTATCAAAAATAAACCAGTGACAATGTACACACCACAGAGGAGGGAGGGAAGGAACCAATGTTATATAAAAGGTAATGACCACTGTGATCCAAATGTTACCATTAAATTTCTAGTAAAAGTTTACATATCTTTGTGTTCAGAAAATATGATACCTGAAATCATCTTCCCTATATTCTTTTTCTTTCTAGTTTGTCATTTTTTTTTATCTCAGGGGTCACATTTGTTTCTTGTTTTGTAATCTTAATGAAATTCAGTACATTTTCAGTTATTTTTTCAGTATTCTATTCTATCAGAATTCATTTCACTTTACTTAAATACTGTTCTGCATTGATTATGCCTCCAATAATTTGTGGAAGTGAAACAATATAAATACCCCCAAAATTTCAGTGTTTTTCTCCTTTCCTCTCCCCTACCTGCTTTTCATGAGACTGTTGTTGAAGCTTTGCTGAGCCCAAGCCTCTAATACAGAGTGGTCTTCTTGTTTCTTGCACGTTCACAAATATCTATCAAGAACCATGTAGTTCCGAAGGAACTCTTGTTTTCCTGATTGAAATCAATGTCAATCTTTCTTTGGAATCTTAAGACAAACCTGATGATAGCAAAGTTAGAATCAGTCCTGGTTGGGAGCAATACATGCACTTATATTTATAGATAGAACCCTGGGGACATTAACCCTAGAGACTATGTAATGCTCCATTCTCTTGAGGTCACAAAATAAACAACTAAAACTAATCACCTTTATCTAATGCAATTCTTTTAAAAATTATATGTATTTTTAATTGACACTTAGAAATTAAACATTTTATGGGATATTTTGTGTGATATCTTAATACATTTATTTAATATATAAATTCAGATTAGGGTAATTGGTATATCTACTAAGCACCCAAATGTAAAAAGAAAATACTGATAGACCTAAAAATGTAGACTTCATAACAATAATAGTTATGGATTTAGCTGGGCATGGTGGGGTGGTGCATGCCTGTAATCCCAGTACTTGGGAGGCTGAGTCGGAAGGATTGAAGTTTCAAAATCAGCCTCAACAATTTAGCAAGACTTAGCAACCTAGAAAGAGACACTATTTCAAAATTACAAAAAAGGCTGGGTGTGTATCTTAGAGGTAGAATGATCCTGGGTTCAATCCCTAGTACCACAAATAATAATAATAATAATAATAATAACAATAATAATAATAATAATACAACTGTGGATTTTAACACCCCATTTTCAGCAATGAACAGATCATCCACACAGAAATTTGACAAAGAAAAGGCACAGTTAAATTTCATTCTAGACTAAATGGACCTAACAAGCTTTCACAGAACATTCCAGTCAACACACTCTTCTCATCTGCACATAGAATTATCTCCACATGTAGTTGTATGATGGACCACAAAACAAGTTTCAACAAATAAAATAAAAAGAAAACGAACTATATTGAATGTCTTATCTGAACATTATGCAATAAACTTGAAATCAGTAACAAGAAAAACTTTAAATCCTATGCAAATACATTGAAATCAAACAACCTACATTGAAATACCAATGGATCAAGGGTTGTGTTTTGTCTCATATGCAGAAAGCTAGATAGAAAGTAGGAAAAATAAGGGACTTTAAATAATGTGGAGATTGACCTAAAGAGAAGTGGACAGGGATTGGGAGAGGAAGTTAGGGAGGGGAAGAGGCAGGATTGAAGAAGGAAATAGTTCAAGTAATACCATGAGCATCCATGAAGGTATAACTACCGATCTCATTAACATGTGTGGGGAGGGAGGAGGGGGGAGCTGGGCGGGATGTGAAAGCAACGACACCAAGGGCTGCATGCATGTATGATTTTATAACATCAAACCTCACTATGATGTATAATTATGATGTGATAAAATAATAATAATAATAATAATAATAATAATAATAATAAATAGTAATGAAACAATGGATGAAGGAAGAAATCAAGAAAAAAATTTAAGAATTCAAGCTATGCAATGGAGACACAATGTACCAGCATTTGGAAAAAAGCAGTTCTAAGAGGGAACTTTATAGCAATCAATACCTACAATCTCGTGTGTGTGTGTGTGTGTGTGTGTGTGTGTGTGTGTGTGTGTATGTGTTTTACTATGAATTTAACTCAGGGGCATTCTACCTCTGAGATACATTCATGGCCCTATTTTATTTTTTTATTTTGAAAACAGGGTTTCACTAAGTTTCCAAGGCTGGCCTCAAACCTGTGATCTTTCTGTTTCAGACTCCCAAGTACTGGGACTATGGGTGTGTGCCACTACACCCTGCTCCTCCAATCTCTTTAATAGTTGGTACTGGGAATTCACATGCAGAAGAATGGACTTGAATTACTCACCAGTTACAGAAGTCAACTCTAAGTGAAATAAACATTTAAATATTAACACCTGAAAATTTGAAACTACTAGACAAAAATCAGAGGAAATTCTTCAGGACATTGGAATTGATTAGGACAATAAAACAACATTTTAAACAGAAAGGGACAAACAAAAAAAAAAGACAAAGTGGGCTACTGCAACATAAAAAATTCTACACAGCAAAGGAGAAAATCAACAGAGTGAAGAGACAATCTACAGAATTGGAAAAAAAAATACTTACATAACATACATCTGACAGGGGGTTGATATACACAATATATAGTTAATTTCAAAAAATCAATAGCAGAGAGAGAATTAAAATATGAAAATTAAAAATGGGTAGAATATCCAAATAGATATTTCTCAAAAGAAAATATACAAAAATACTCAATGTCACTAATCATCAGGGAAATGTAAAATGGAAACACAACGAAATATCACCTCACCCTAATCAGAATGCCTAATGTTTAAAAGGACTAATGGTAACACATACTGTCAGTTATGTGGAGTAAAGAAATCCTTGCACAATGTTGTGGGACTTTGAATTTGTGTATCCACTATATAAACATTTATGAAGTTTCTTCAAAAAAGTAAAAAAAGAACTACCATATCCAGTACTCCTGCTATAGAATATATATCCAGTGAATTGGTATCTCAAAGAGAAATCTCCACCCTCATGTTAATTGCAAGAATACTATTCAGTCACAAAAAGAAGGAAATCTTGTCATGTACAGTATTAAATAAGGAAACAAATAAACCATGTAAGCTCAGCATGGTGACACATTTTATTTAAATTTCTCTTCATTTCCAGGAACTCGTATACATTAGAAAACACACACATACACAAATACACACACACACAAACACACACATACAATCACTTATATCACATTATCTCAATAAAATATTTGCTGAACCTATGGCTAGGTGTTACATTCTAACCTCCTTGATTTTATTTATGTTGTTTTCTTTGGACTTAGACACCTTTCTTACTGAAATATATATCCAAAAAATTCTGTCTTTCTTTTTTCATGGGCAAATTACCACAAAAGCTACTTTAGGAAGTTATCCTCTTTAAATTCCTGTGGATTTGAACATCCTGTTCTCTCTAACTTTATGGTACTTCTTATTTTGTGCCTTTTGCAATGGCTGCTTGCTGCATAGGTATATTAACAGCTTAGTCTACTTCAGGTGTCTTATAAGAATGAGAAATCAAATTAATATTAAGTTATAAAATCTATTCCATATGATATATGTGATATCCTTTAATTATCACAATTAGATATACGATAACACATAACCAAAGTTATCCAAAACAATTCCAATTTCTACAGAAAATATTAAAATAAGAGATTATTGATGTTTTCAAATAAGAAAAAGAAAGAGCCAAGATTATTTTATTGAAATCAAAATCCATGTCCATTCCATTGTATGATCTTAACTATTAAATTAATAGTATTATTAAAAATCAACCAATTTTAATAGTATTCTTAAAATGAACACAATTTTTATGTCAGAAACAAATTCCATGATAGCATGACGCTCAATAAGAAAAAACTTTAGTGTCCAATATTTTGCTGACTGTATCCTTCACATCCTTATTTCTCAGACTGTAGATCAGAGGATTCAACATGGGGATCACCACTGTGTAAAACACAGAGGCCACCTTGACCGTGTGCCTGGAGTTTTTGGAGTTGGGCACACAGTAGAGGAACAGGATGGTGCCGTGGAAGATGGAGATGGCGGTCAGGTGAGAGGCACATGTGGAGAACGCCTTGCGACGCCCACTGGCTGAACGCATCTTCAGAATGGTGACCACAATGAACACATAAGACATGAGGATGAGGAGGAGTGTGCTGACTTCATTGAATGTGGCAGAAATGAACAGCAGCAACTGATTGATGGACGTATCAGAGCAAGAGAGGGCGAGCAGTGAGGAGAACTCACAGAAGAAGTGATTAATTGTGTTAAAGCCATAAAAACATAGTTGCAAAGCAGAGCATGTCAGTATCAAGGAACATGCCACCCCCCAAGCATAGGAGCCCGCCACCAGCATGGCACAGAGTTTCTGGGACATGGCAGCTGTGTAGAGCAGAGGGTTGCAGATGGCCACAAAGCGGTCATAGGCCATCACTGCTAGTAAAAAGGATTCAGTTACCACAAAGGTGCAAAAGAAAAAGAATTGTACTACACATCCAGAAAATGAAATGGTTCTATCTTTTGCAACTAGGTTCACCAGCATCTTGGGAGCAATGATGGATGAATAGCAGAAATCCACAAAGGAGAGGTGGCTGAGGAAAAAGTACATGGGGGTGTGCAGTTTGGGGTTGATTTTGATGATGACAATCATTCCAATATTCCCTACCACAGTGACACTGTAGATGGCCAGAAAAATCAAGAGGAGCGGGACTTGCAGTTCTGGGTAATCTGAGAAGCCCAAGAGAGTGAATGTGGCCCCACTTTTATTTCTACCTGAGGGTATCATGGTTTCTGCTTGTTAGAATCTGAAAGTTATTCGTGAAAACAAAAATAATGACAGCGAGGACATAGGAACTTGGTTTCTTCCCCTTACAGAGCCTGGAGGATAAAGAAAAATATCTCTTTTACAATCTAGGTGTTTATTATACATGAGAGACTAATGTCTAAATTTTTATAATATCATAACTATTTAAGCATTTTAGATACAATTATTTAATTAAAATATGAATTCTCAAATGTAATTTTAATTCTTCCAAATATGGAAAATTGAGATCAACATATTCATATTTGTTTTAATTCAAATCTTCATAGAAAATGTTCAGTTGTCATTGAAAACAATAAGTCCACCAAACATAATCCTCTTATTATATGATGGCATTATCTTATCCCTGTAATCAGCAAAAATTCAAAAACTAATCACATTTGTTTTTATAGCATATGTTCACACAGTGAACTAGATGGTACACCATAGGACAACGACCCTAAAGTGTCACTTTGTACATATTTATATATTGTCAGACATCACTTCCATCTCTGTCCGAACCAGCAAATGTGACACCAAAATAAAGCTTAATTAATTTTTCAGAAGGTGTTACACTTTTCGACTTATGGAGTTCTCATTACCAATAATTTCTCACTGCCTGAAGACAAATTACATTAGAACCAATTATAAAAAAATATTCTGGTTTAGTTCCATATTCTAGAGTCAAGGAAACCTTGACTTTCCCAATGACATGCAGATAAAGACGATGCTACACATCTATGACGTGAGCCCTGGTCACCAGGCTTCTAGTGATATATCAACTTTTCAACCACTGGTCTCTGATACTGATTCTACGTCCAGATATTAACATATTCCTTGAATTAATAATCACATTTTCAACTATTGAGCAACTAGAGATTGTAATCATATGGGAAATAACCTATCTCAGTGTATGGAGCACAGAACTGGCAAGCAGCATCCCCAAAAAACACATTAGAGTGGGAATTAGGGTGGTTTCTCACCCAGGAGTAACTATAATAAAAAAATGATGTAGAAACCTCCCTTCCCTTGGGTGTCACCCATCTCTGTCTATCCTCTCTCTCTCTCCCTCTCCTCTCTCTCTCTCCTCTCTCTCTCTCCTCTCTCTCTCTCCTCTCTCTCTCTCTCCTCTCTCTCTCTCCTCTCCCTCTCTCCCTCTCTCTCTCTCTCTCCCTCTCCCTCCCTCTCCCTCCCTCTCCCTCTCCCTCCCTGTCCCTCTCCCTCTCCCTCTCTCTCTCTCTATCTCTCTCTCTCTCTTGTTTTCCTCTCTCCTTTCCCTTAAGAAACTCAGTATGTTCATTTGGTGTCTATGTTACCTATGAAGGAAAAGAATTAACAATTTTAGGTAGTACTGCGCTACAAAGACATTTCATGAAACAAACAAGTAATACAAAATAATTAATTTATCTGTTATTGGTGCCCAGCACCATTCATATCCTTCCATTTCAGAAATCTCTTCTTCTTTTTTGAGTGTGTATGTACTGGGGATTGAACCCAGGGCCATTCTACCTCCAAGCTACAACCCCAATCCTTTTAATTTTTGTTTGTTTGTTTTGAGACAAGGTCTTGCTTAGTTGCTGAGAGTACCCTAAGTTGCTGAGACTGGCATTGAACCTGTGATCCTCCTGTCTCACTCTCACAAGTACTGGGAAAACTGGAATGCACCACCATGTCTGCTGGTGTTTCTTTCTCTATTCTTTATAGTAAAGCTATTTCTAGTCACAAAATCTAAGAAAAAGTTTTCAGATAGTCCATTAATAAAGATATCACATCATATGCAAGACTGAGACGTTCATTCAATGGCACTATATGTTCCTATTCTCATGAATTTCCCTATTAAAGACAACCTCAAAAAAAGTCCATCAAAAAGCCATACATTATAATTTTAATTTTTCTTAGTGCCATATTTCATTTATCTAAGGAATTTAAAATTTTGTTACATATAATATAATAGCTCTGGGTCTCAAATGCTATTATTAAATTCCTGGTAAAAGTTTAATAAAATGTAATTATTGTATAACTTAATATATAAATAAATAATTATATATTTATATATAAATATATGTTATATATAATTTAATATATATAATTTAATAAATGTCATTATTTAATTCCTGGTAAAAAAGTTTATAATAAAGTATTAACTTTTAATTCAGGCAAAATGATAGATGAAATCTTGTTTCCTGTGTTTTTCCTCAATGTGGTTATTTTTGCTATCAGTGGTCACATTTATTTCCTGTTTTGTAATCTTAACTAAAGCTGGTTCCTTTAACTCTTTTTCACTCGATTGTCTATTCAATTTCTGTTTTTTTTAATTTTACTTAAACATTTGTTTATTATATTTTGACAACTTTTCCAAAATTTACAAAGGTGAAACACACACAATCCCAAAATTTCAGAGGCCTTCTATCTCCCCACCCCGGGTACCTGTTTTTCATGAGCCTGAGGAGGTTAGCTGAGCCGGGCCCTCTAATAAAAAACATAGAAGAAACAGCTTAATTCCTGTTCCTTGCTCATTCCATCTTTTTCTCAAGAAATTTCTCATTCCAAAGGGTCAGTTTCCATCCTCTCAAGTGGATTTCTAGATGGAAGCTTCCCCAATCTATCCTTAGAATTTTAAAACAAACCTGCGGTGGCAGAGGCAGGACCTCCCGTGGTTGGGAGAGAGACATGCATACTTATATCTATAGTTAACAACCTTGGAGACAAGAACCCTGGAGACTGTCAAGTGTCCCATTCTCTTGAGGTCATAAAATAAACAATTAAAATTAATTGCCTCAATCTGATGCAATTCTCACAAACTAAAAAACTTAGAAATATATTATAGCATCATCAGGAGCATTTCATATGAAGTAATTCATATATTAAAGTCACCTTTCTCAACCCCTAACCAGTCCTATATAACCTCAATTTCAGCCATGAAAATATATATAATTAGAAGAATCATTATTATTGAATATTGACTAAGTGACTATTACCTGTCAGGAATAATGCTTTTCCTGCATACCATGCACTTTGATCATAATAGAACTGTGTGACTATATGCCTTTCAGATTATCATGCTTCATTGAGAGGTAAAGCAGAGATATTTACGAAGATAAACATCCAAATGGATAAATGATCTCATCCCTCTGAAATCTCTTCCCTATTTATTATTTCTTTCTCCTGGTGTGTTCTGCAGCTAATCTGACCTCCTTCTTGCTTCTTAAAAATAGCACATTCGCTCATTATTGGCTTTCTATTCCCTCTGACTGGAATTCTTTCTCTTAAGTTTCTGTTCACATGTTTCTTTTCAGTGAAACTTTCTATGAACAGACTATAATACTGCAGGGTTTATCATAGTACCAAACATTAGCATTTAAAGTGCTTAGCACAGTTCAAATGAATTTATTAAATCCCTTTGTGTTGTATTTATTATATATTATTTGTGTCCTTTGCTGGAATACATTTTTGGGGAAAGCAAGAAATTCATGACTTGGTTTGCTGATCTATTCCAAGCTGCTAGATTAATATCAAACAACAAGTGTATCATGAATAAATATTGAATAATAAATATAACTTTCCATCCAACTGAAATAGAGCCAAGCCTACCAGAATTGTGGGACGAGTTCACAGAGAGAAGTTCATACAAAAAATATGAATGCTTTTACTTGAAGTTATCATTAAACATAAGTATATATAATTATAATTTGTCAATCAAAATATAGTTTCAAAAGTGGTTAGTAACAATGAAAGGGGAAAAATTGTCCACTCTATTGATTTTCCTATGTCTAGTAAAAATCATTACAATGGAAATATTGGATTTTCAAAATAAAATATAACATGGAGAAGTGCTTTCAAATGGAAACCAGTATCTCAAATATTCTCCAATCTGAAAAGTAGCTTCAGCAGAATTTTATCACGCCCATCCACTGATCATCCATGTTCAAATACCATTTATAAGTAAGGCTGTACTACTGATAAGAATAAAGAAATAATTCTCATTAAAACATTCCTCTCAAAAGGCATCTAATCTTTCTGTAGTGATAAGTAACACACCTGAGCAAAGACTGTTTGAAGAGTATGCATTCCATAATCAGAATTAAAATGTTACTGTTTCAGGGACATCATTTTCTGGTAAGGAATTCGGGAATGGAGGTTGAGTACACAGTGAAGATATATAATTATCACTTTATTTATTTATTCACTGAACAAGTATTTATGAAAGGCTTACCCTGAGCCAGGTACTGTCTTAAGTATTGGAAATAATGCTTCTTTGTTCAACAAATTTATATTTAAAACAGGATACAAAAATAAGTAAATATGTTATCATTTTAAAGTAATGCTAAGAGAGTATATAACTAGCAGTTATTTTAATTAGAGTCCAGGCAAGGTCACAATAAGATGCCTTAGAGAAGAACGGAGGGAGCTATGCAAATAACTGAGGGAAGAGTGTTTAGTTTGTTGCAAAGCCAAGAGAAAATGCACTTATTTTCAAATAGGTCACGTATACCTGCATCTTAACAGCTCTGCAGCATGTAAGGATGCTGTGCACTTTCTGAATCCTTTTGTAAAAGTATAGCAAGGACAATAAAGGATGACATTAGCTATGTTAGGAAGAGGAAAAACAGGAAGCCTATCTGGATATACCTATGTATATGTCTTTAAGCTTACTGGAGATTGAACTCAGGTTCATCCTACCCCTAAGATATACCCCTAGCCCTATTTTATTTTTATTTTGAAATATATTTAGGGTCTCGCTAAAATGCTGAGGATAGCCTAGGGTTGCAGTACTAGGTGTACATGGATAAGGTCTTCTAAAAATATTTATAGGATATTATATTCCTCTATCAATCTTACTAGGAGTCATTGATTGTTTATGAAAAATATCACCATTAAATGAACACTTGATTAAATACTCATTCCAGGTGTAGTTTAGTGGTAGAGTAAGTGGGTAGTATGCTGACACTGGGTTCAATTTCCAGCACTAAAACAGAAACAAACAAACAACAACAAAAAAACCTCATGCCAAAATTGCACCTAAAAATAATAATATATTATTAATATCATTTAAAATCCAATCCATGGTGGCATGGTGGGGCATGCCTATAATCCCAATCCCAGTACTTGGGAGGCTGAGACAGGAGGATCATAGATTCAAGAACATCCTCAGCAACATGGCAAGACTCTCAGTAACCTATGGAGACCCTGTTTCAAAAGAAAAAAAATTAAAAGGACTGGGGGTGTAGCTTGGAGATAGAATGCCCCTGGGTTCAATCCCAAGTAACTAACACACACACACACACACACACACACACACACACACACACACACACAGAGTAAATAAATAAATTTCCAGTTTGTTTGAATTAAGAGTCAAGCAAATTTGTTTGACACAACTAAATTCCTTTTATGATGCAACCACTATGTGTGCAAGAGCATGTATATGCATTCAGGAAACTTTTTGGAAGAAATAGAAGTGGCCCGTTTGCAGAGTGCACCAAGCAGTACTTGGCATACCACTTCCTTTGGTGTCATTTAGCTTGTTGCTGCACCGATTCCTTAAAATAGGTATTCACATGAAGAGTCTTTATTAGTTCAGATTCACTCTTTTAGTTTCTTTTTGGCAAGAACTCTTCCTAGTTGGTTCTGAATACTGACAGGACTTCAGCTGGTGATCCACCATTCCGTAATGTTCATTCTGATCTTCAGATACAGGTGGCATCAGGTTCACTACTTTCTTTTAGAATTACCCTCCAACTTTTTGACTACTGATTATAATACCCATTGAAATCATTGCTATGATCCATTTAAAATATTTAGCCTCTATTTTCTTTTTTTATATATTTTTTAAAATTTTTTATACTTTTATTAGTGCATTATAGTCTCACATCATAATGTAGTTCATAGTGATAGTGACATATTTAATTAGCAGTTCTAAAATCATGATTTTCTAGTTCTTTCCTTTTTTGGGGGGTGTGAGATATGCCTCTATTATATGATATGTTTTTATTGATGCACTGTAATTGTACCTCATAATGAAATTCAAAGTGAGAAACATATACCCACATCCTTTGTTGTTTTCTACCTTGATTTCTTCTGACCTTATTCTCATTAATTGTTAGATGAGCCTGAAACACAATTCATAGAGGAAAGAGACAATAAGTATCTATTTCTTTATTTGCCAATTTTCCAAGTAATAGGTTGGTTTCCCAGTAATTTTGACAGCAACCAAAGTTTTATTTAGTGCCTTTTTTAGTATCTAGTCTCAAACCTTTTTGATGCCTTTAAAATAACTGCAGTCAATATTTATTTTCTTACATTAAAGTTTGCTAACCATGAATCAGTGTCAGCTATTTCAAATTACCTCCTATGCCTCTTGGAGACTATGTGAAGAGCTCTTGATAACATTATTGCTTTTGAGAAAATTAAACTGCCCAAGGATCATCTTGTATATGTTCTAAGCTAGACTTCACAGCTGCCCTTTATCCAAGAAACCCTAGTTCTGAATAGGAAAAGTTTTTAGCTAAAATTTGGAGAATAAGTTTGTTCATTGCTACTGGTTTATGGCTTTTTAGTGACACTTGCTTTATAAAGAAAACCATTATTACACATGAAATTTCTAATTCAAATTAAGATTAAGGGAGTTTTACTTACCTTCTCTTCAGACTTAATTATTTTGAAACCTTTGACTCTAAAATTAGTATCGGTTTATTGGTTTTTATTTTTAAGTTTTATTACATGGTTTCCTTTGTTTATTTTTTTTTATCTTTTCCTCTACTTTTACAATTTTTTTTTTTTTTTGCAGTACCGGGGATTGAACCCAGGGACATTCTATCTCTGCGCTACACCCCCGGCCCTATTTTTTTTTTTACTTTATTTTGATACCGGGTCTCACGAGGTTGCAGAGGGAGACAGCCGGGTGTGGTGGCGCACGCATGTAATCCCAGTACTTTGGGAGGCGGAGACCAGAGGATCCGGGTTTGCGGCCAGCCTCAGCTCTCTCTCTCTCTCT